>OZ024743.1:127739364-127764364 GCA_964016885.1 Eledone cirrhosa
TATATATATATATATAACGAAGGAAATGTGGTAAGGAACCAGGTGGACCATAATATATATATAAATATATATATATATATATATATATATATATATATATATATATATATATATATATATATATATATATTTATATATATATAAATACTCACATTTATAGCACCTGTCTTTGGTTTCCTTTGAAAAGAAAGTCTGCCGACATGTACAGACATTGTTTCTACACTGAGATTCAGTGATTTGGCAGTCGCTGTCTTTTTGGCAGGAATCGCCAATTTTTCCTGCAACGAGAAACACAAAACATAATTAAATTAATAAACAAATTAATATTTCGTTAAGTTACGTTTGTGTTCTTACTGATATAAACGATGATGATGATGATGATAGTGGTGGTGGTGGTGGTGGTGGTGGTGGTGGATGTGTTGGTGGGGATATTGGTGATGGTGGTGATAATGAAGATGGATGGTGTTAATGATGATGGTAGAGGGGGGGGGGGGTGGAACATGACGATGATAAACCAAATGAAATCCTGATTAACAATGCAAATGAATTCTGTGTCAATTTGACGAGAGATTAACAAAAGTGGAATGTGTAATTTGAATTTGATATATGAGAAATACGAAAATATGGAACGTGAAAACTTCTTCATCGGTGTAAACGATATCCGATAAAATTGGTTACTATCTAAATAAATATTCCTAAACATCTGTAAATAAAGCAGACAAAATATAAATTGTCCCGAGAGGAATAGGTTTCCATATTAGGGTCGAGAGAACTCTTCAGTTATGACAAAAACATAACAACCTCACTAGCGATGGCGCCATGATAAAAGGCACCTAGTGCGCTATGTAGAGCGGGAGCGTATGCAAGTGGTATAAGACCCTAGCCTATTTGAGAGATCAATAGTTCAGATTAAGTTCTGACTTGTTTTGTAACGATCCATCCAGCTCTTGCTAGAAGGGAAAACGGACGTTAAATGATGATGATGATGATGATGATGATGATGATGATGATGATGATGATGATGATGATGATGATGATGATGATGAGGAGGAGGAGGAGGAGGAGGAGGAGGAGGAGGAGGTTGACGTATATTTTACAGCTACACTTTTCATTTTTCGAACCACTATCTTCTCAAAAAAGATATTAGTACAAACATACACATATAATATCTGGAAAGAAAATAGCTCAGACCTCGTTGTAATTTTGTATCCCAATAGACGTGCTAATTTAGGAAGGCACATACTTAAAATGAAAACTATAGCAGACGTAGAAATAGAACACCTTCACAAATAAATAAATAAAGGAATAAAAATAAAAACAACAACAACAACAACAACAAATAATAATACATAATGAAAAAATACGAACAAACGACGGAAAAACAAACGGGGAAGTATACAAACATAGACACAAAAAGACAAACTATTTAAAACAAATACATCGAGAAGATAAATCACAATGACAGTAATATTGTAAACAAAATATTTCACAAGCCACAACACAAATATGAACACAAGGGAATATGAGAATGATCTAAGTGAAATGAATCACAGTCGGTTTCGACGATGAGCATCCTATTCGTTCGATCATAAAACTAACACGCAAATGTTTGAGAATTCCTCAAAAGTGGAGGAGAAAGTGAAAAAACTAAAACAAAACACCCCATACTTAACGAATTTCTCGGGTAAAGTCAGCGTGACGCAGTATGTGACAAGGCTGGACATTTGAATTACAGATACAGTCCATTTCGTATTATGGTGCAAGTAGCTGAGCATTCCTCAGACAAAAAGGGTAAAGACCCCCTTCGGTCACGAATGACCAAGAGATTTGCACCAAGAAAGTTTCCCCCCGAGGCCCAAGCCCGAGCAAGGTTGTTTGTGGAAGACCAGCAGTCACTCATGCATACCAGCCTCCCCTCTCCACGCCATCGATGATGTCCAAGGGAAAGGCAATGACCGATACAACTTGGCACCAGTGACGTGACAACTCATTTCTAGACCTGAGTAAACTGGAAGAACGTGAAATAAAGTGTCTTTTTCTCAAGGACACAACGTATCACCCGGAGTTCGATTCTCAGACCGGGTGATACGTTGTGTCCTTGAGTAAGACACTTTATTTCACGTTCTTCCAGTTTACTCAGGTCTAGAAATGAGTTGCCACGTCACTGGTGCCAAGTTGTATCGGTCATTGCCTTTCCCTTGGACATCATCGATGGCGTGGAGAGGGGAGGCTGGTATGCATGGGTGACTGCTGGTCTTCCACAAACAATCTTGCCCGGGCTTGGGCCTCGGGGGGAAACTTTCTTGGTGCAAATCTCTTGGTCATTCGTGACCGAAGGGGGTCTTTACCCTTTTTGTCTGAGGAATGCTCAGCTACTTGCACCATAATACGAAATGGACTGTATCTTAGGGGGATTCAGCGTGACATAGTGTGAAACAAAATTGGACCTTTGAATTACAGGTACAATCCATCCGACAGGTTTCGAAACGGTTTCCGTCTAGCCACTTTCACTTACAAAGCTTGGGTCGATATGAGGCTATGGCAAATGTCACTCGCCTAAGATGCCACGCAGTGAGATTGAATCCAGGACTTCGTGATTATGAAGCGAACTAGAAGGGAAAAGGGGCGTTAAACGATGATGGTGATGATGATGATGATAATGATGTTTATGATGATGGTGATGATGATGATGATGGTGATAATGATGATGGTGATGATGATGGTGGTGATGATGATGATGATGATGATGATGATGGTGATGATGGTGATGATGGTGATGATGATGGTTATGATGATGTTGATGACGATGATGGTGATGATGGTTATGATGATGTTGATGACGATGATGGTGATGATGATGGTGATGATGATGATGATGATGCTCTAAATATAGAAATGTGGAAATATTGAATATGAAAATAACCTAAAAATTAAAATAATTAAGTGATTAAAATGATTAGAGATTTTCCAGGAAGATGGGAGATGTTTTTGTTAAAATAAAGAAAGCTGGAATATGTTTCGTTCAAAATAAAGAAAGAAGGGTGACTTTCCTGTTACAGTAATGGAAGATTGGAGATATTCCTGTTAAATTAACGAAAGACTCTCCCAAATATAAGAGCCCCATAAGCACCAACAATCTTATTGCAGTAAACCTTCGATTTAAACTAATAGGAGGTAAATTATGTCCGTTAATCCCGAAAGTTCGTTAAACTGAAGGTAACCTATGGGTTATTTTCATTGTTTTGAATGTAAAACAAAGTATTTATCTTTTTTGATACTAAACCGCCGGAAACGACACCTGGTTCTACAACACAAATATTTATCTACAACACTTATCTAAAAATCTTTCATCATATTTTAAAGATCTTTTTTAAAAATGTGTTCCAAATACCAGCTTAATAATAGTTTCTGATTTAGGCACAAGGCCAACAATTTTGAGAGAGGGGAAAGTCGATTAACTTGACCCAAGTGCAAATTGGTACTTTATTTTATCGATCCCGTAAAGATGAAAGGCAAACTGACCTCGGTGGGATTTGAACGCAAAGGGACATAACTCTGTTCTGCAAAGCATGTTGTTTCGACGCTCTATCGATATCACCAATCCACCGTCCTCACACCAGTTTAATAATGAAAAAGTTAATTATATTACTCAATCCCCCCAAATCCCCCCACATGTTTACATCAGAAGTTCATAGACAATTTAACATTTTCTGAAATTTGTTCTTCTTGGCTCCTGACAGAAACACTAAGAAACACTGCAATATATATTAGAAACATTGTAAGATGTAAAAGCAACATTTTATTTCAGGTCTTTTAATTGTTTATATATTTTTGGAACAATTTTATAAAGCCTGAATTATTTGGATGTCAATCAACCCTATTCCAGGATCAATTGAAAATTGTCAACAGTTTAAAAAAACATGTCAAGCAAAAGGTCGAAAAGATTCTTCGGTTGCGTCAAGGGTACGATAAAATCTCTGGTGTTGGTGATGATAAAATGCACCTAGTACACTCTGTAAACTGGTTGGATTATAGGAAAGGTATCTAGCCATACCAGACTTGTTGAAACAAGAGATCGACGGGACTCTTCGGTTGCATGAAAGACACAGCAATTTACTTAGTGCAGGGGCGGCGATAAAATGCACCCTGTGTACTCTGTAGAGTGGGGAAAAGTATGTAAGTTGTATGTAACCCCTAGCCCATGCGAGAAGTTACTAACTCCGATTAAATAATGACTTGGTCTGTGATGACTCATCCAACCCATGCTAGAAGGGAAAAAGCGCGTTAAATGATGATGATGATGATAATGATGGTGATGATGATGGTGACGATGATGGTGGTCATGATGATGATGATGATGGTGATGATGATAATGGTGATGATAATGATGGTTATGATGATGGGGATGATGATGATTTCATATATATCTTCCAAACGGATCATTTATTTATACAGTTATACAATATGTTGTTAAAATATCCATGGAAGAGGAGATATGATACTATTTTTATCATTTATTTTTGGTTCTATTCTTAAATTAGAAAAGATCTTAACTTATTTCTCTTATTTTGTTTGGAGCTGGGATGGTAGTGGTGTTGGGGGTAATTGTTGTGGTAGAGGTGTTGTTGGTAGTGGTATTGGGGAGTGTTAGGGGTGGTTGTGGTGGTGTTGGTTGTAGTGGCGGGTGGTGTAAAGGCAGTCAATAAAAACAAAAAAAAAAAGTTTGTGAAGATACAATTTGATAAAGAAATTAGGAAACTAGTCGGTTGGCTCTGATCTCTCTGTATGTATTGGCATATCCCAGAGAATAGTTGATTTGTCATTCTCTGATACCTTTCCTGGTGTGTGTTTGTACCATCTTTTGTGTGAGTATGTCATAGTGTTTGCATAATTCTTTTCAGGCTAAGACTGGGCAGCTTAAGATAACGTGGTAAATGGTTTCTTCCCCACTTCCACATATTCTGCATTTACTCACTATGTTCTTTTTCATTATGCATTTCATGTGATTTTTGGTTGGGAGGCTTTATTCTTGTGCTGCTATCCCTCTATCACAGATTTATTATTATTATTGTGTTAGGGGCGGTGAATTGGCAGTATCGGTAGAGGGTCGGACGCCATGCTTTCTAGCATAGTTACGTCCCTTTACAGTCTGAGTTCAAATCCCGCCGAGGTTAATCTGACACACGGCGTGACTTCGGTATTTTAAATCTGACTGAACCCATTCCTCTCCAAGTCAGAACAGCCAATTTCTTTCACAGAGAGGGGGAAATCTCCCCAATAATAGGGTGGTACTTTATCTATTTACCTCGAAATGATGAAAGACAAAGTTGACTTTGGTGGGACTTGAACTCAGAACGTAATAAACTGGCCACACTAGCACATCTGCCTCTTGCCCACAGGCATTTAAGATTAAATAAAATAACTTTTATGATTCTTGATAATTTTTCTTTTAAATCATTTCGTCACCAACCCGGTCAGAATCGCCTCTAGTTGTATAGAATCAAATCATCCATTTTAATACCTTCCAATATAATTATATTTAAGAACCAAACGTTATCTTACTTCCTTAGTAATGAAATGATGAATAATTTTAGTAGCACCCTCCAAACCTTTTATTAATTAATTGTTTCTACTTTTGGCACAAGTCCAGCAATTATCCCAGTACGTTACTGGTGCTTTATTTTATCGAGCCCGAAAGGATGAAAGGCAAAGTTAACCTCGGCGGGATTTGAACTCAGACCGTAAAGGACCGTAACTCTATGCTGATAAGCATGGCATCCGACCCTCTACCGATACTGCCAACCCACTAATTGATTGAAATATAATGTATATTCTTAGAAATTGGTAAATTGGGATAAAATAACATTTTTGTTTTATAGTTAACTTGTTCGCAAATAATTGCAGTTCTATACAAAATATAAATCACTACCGGTGAGGTTACAATGTTTTCTTACACATTCTTGGGAAACTATTGGGGATTCTGTATAGATACCATCTCACAATGGAGAAGCCATAAAGACATAAGACAACATTCCTTACTATCTCTAGTCTGGTTTATTTTACCTTGGATAAACATGTGTGTATATAAACCTTTCTCTATCTATCGTAGTTATGTTATATGTATAGCCGTTTGTTTTTATCTTTCGATCCATTGAGTGCTTTGTGATTGCCTGAAACAAATCGTATAGTACTTGCTGTACAATAGCTAAACTTTGATTACAATATATTGTATTATTCTCTATATATTATATTATATATATAATAATTATTATAGCAATAATAAACGAAGCTAAATTTTAAACATTTGACTTTTTATTTAACTTTATTTTACATTACTCCGGAGTAACCAAACCAACCTGCGCACTTCGTCGAGTGCTCCAGCCTGCATACTGAAGTGTTGGTATACAACCAACATATACTCAATATATATATATATATATATAAAATGGTGAGCTGTGTGGTTGCAATTAAGTATAATGAAAATAAAAGTTACGGGCGAAAGAGGGTAATATCCATCGTCAGTTGTCTGCTAGGAATCATAGGTATTTCTTCGTGTTAGAGACAAGATACCTCAGCCTATGGCGAACAATAACTAAAATAAGTTATTGGGATAAAAAAGAGAGGAGAGAGAGAGAAAAAATGTAAACAGATACGAAGGCTGAAGCAACGTAAAGAGAGGAGAAATATCAAGTCAACAACTCTTTTCGAACATAAGTTCTGGTGAGTTTGACGAGAGAAAAAAGACATGTCTTCACTGTAGCCGTGTTAGTGAGAGAAGAGACTGCTTACAGTGGCGGACGAGGGAGGAAGTGAGCTAGTGGAGAGAGGGTGACTAGCAGAGAGGGAGTGAGTGAAAGTAAGAGGAAGCGAGAAAGAGTTAGTTATAGTGGCAGGCTAGCCGAGAGAAGGAGACTAGCAGAGGGGGTGAGAGATGGATATTACCCTTTTACGCCCGTAACTTTTATTTTCATTATATATATATATTAGAGGCGGTGGATTGGCAGTATCGGTAGAGGGTCGGACGCCATGCTTTGACACATAGAGTTACGGCCCTTGCCATTCTGAGTTGAAATCCCGCCAAGGTTAACTTTACCTTTCTTATTTATGGGGTCGATAAAATAAAGTACCAGTAATACACTGGTTAATTGCTGGCCTTGTGCCAAAAGTAGAAACAAGTAGAAATATATATATATATATATAAACATAAATTATCGAGATTCGCAATTCGGCCCACGAAATAACGAAAAACAACCTCCGAGATGTGTGGCAAGTGCTCAATGATTCAGATGAACCAGAGCTATAACAAACGTTAAAGGCCAAACACACTGAGACGATGGTTAAACAATCATTCGCATAGCCAAAAAAACGATCAAGTAATTCGGGTATATATATATATGTGTGTGTGTGTTTGTATATATATATATATAGACACATACGCACGCACACACACACACACACACACACACACACACACACACACACACACACACACACACACACACACACACACACATACACACACACACACACACACACACACACACACACACACACACATATATATATATGTGATTTAACGTCCGTTTTTCCAACTTGCAAGGGTTAGACATGTCATCATAGACAACGACAGTACTTAATTAGAGCTACTGACCTCTCACATAGGTCAAGGACCATATCTCATATGCGTCCCCAAACTCTACCGAGTGAATTTGGGGCATCTTATCGTGACATCAACACAAAGGAAGTGATCATGTTTTTAACACATCTGAAACGTCCCCTCCCGTGCGTGCTTTGTTTGGCACCTTTTTATCACCAACGGAGTATACTGGGCGCATTTATTATGCTATTAACATTAGAGAGGCTGTGCTCTTGCAATAACTGAAGAATCCTCACGATCCATGTATGTATATATATATATAGTGAAAAATTGAACGGGAACAAAACAGAGAGAACAGCAGTACGAACAAAGATTTATTAATTTCACGCTCTTGAGAGTGGGGTGGTGGTGGGGAACGACGTTTCGGGCATAAGCCCTTCTTCAGGTGAATATATATATATATATATATATATATATATATAAACACAAACCCTCCATCTCAATTCTACTTTTGAAAAGCACAAGAACTGCGAAAGCGGTAAAGGAACCAAATAGATATATTAAAAAAAAAAATACTCTAGTTGCATTTTCGATTTCATCTTTTTTCCTTATATATATATATATATATAGTGACGAAACATAAGTCAATTGCATGAACTTATAATCCTTTATTTACTGCTTTATATATTTCGATGATAGCCATTGAATGGCTATGACCTCATCAGGCAGTTAGTCAGTTCTTAGATATGCCAGCTCTGTGTGTATAGTGTTGATGGTATCAGAGCCTTTGGACATATATATATATATATATATATATATATATATATATATATATATATATATACTCGTTCCTATATATATATATATATATATAGCCACTCTATTGCTAATACTATATTTCGGATGCAACCCCGAGCAGGTAGAGCAATGTGAAATGAATTATTTCGCTGAAAAACACAGCGAGCTTCACAGTTGAAGAATCAAAACCAAAACCGTATGATCGATATACATGCATACACACACACACATATATATATATATATATATATATATATGTGTGTGTGTATGAATATGATCGATATACATCCATACACACACACACGCACATACACACACATATATATATATATATGTGTGTGTGTGTGTGTGTGTGTGTGTGTGTGTGTGTGTATGCATGTATATCGATCATATTCACACACACATATGTATATATATATATGTGTGTGTGTGTGTATGTGTGTGTATATGTGTGTGTGTGTGTATATATATATATATAGGCATTTAATTGTAACCATACAACAACTATATATATATATGTATATATATATATAAATCAGGATGGATTCAGTTTGAAAGTGGTTAGACTATCACTCAACAGAGTACTCGATACTTGGGGTAGTAGAGAATGGTTATATTATAAAGAGTCAGACCTGACGGCTGAGCACTTCAACAGCTAGTTCCAGATTATATATATATATGAAGTTGGTGACGTAGAGGTGTCAATATGATATATATATATATATATATATATATATATATATATATATGTGTGTGTGTGTGTGTGTGTGTGTGTGTGTGTGTGTGTGTGTGTGTGTGTGTGTGTGTGTGTGTGTGTGTGTGTGTGTGTGTGTGTGTGTGTGTGTGTGTGTGTGTGTGTGTGTGTGTGTATGTAGCAGTAATTTGAACTATTGCCTTGATGTTGGTAAAGGAGGTTAGTTTGACCACATGTCGACATTGAAGTACATAGATATTTAATTTTCGTGACGCCAGTTAGTCTAAAGAAAACTGACTATCTAGAATTTATTGAAGATAATTTTTTCAACATATTTTGCTCTCGTTGCTCGTAAGAGACACATATCACATTACTCAAGCAAGTAGAAAAATGTAGCGCTTGCTTAACACTCTGGTCCTCTCCACAAGGGTTCGATTCAACAAAGATCAGTTCACACAACAGGGTAAATACACCCCAACAACATAGCCTTGTTTTCTCATATTGTCAATAATACCCTCGTAGCAGATTAAGTCTCCTTCACTATTTCAAGCGTTAAACTAATATGTTTCTGTGGTGTTTTTTTTTTTATAGCGATAAATTGCTGAAGCAAGGCTTGAAATTTGCCTATAAAAGGCTTAGAAATAGTAGGACTAATCGTAACATGTTACTTAGTACTTTGTTAGAGTCTAAACCAGCTTAGAGAGAAACGGTTGTGAACTATAAAAATAATTCGTAGATATAAATATGTTGATAGCTGAACAACCTCAGCGATCATAAATTTCTAATGAATTTCTTGTAAAAGAATTCTTCAAATATTATCAAATAATTATTTCTCAGGGTTGTAAGAATAAAATATTTTGAAATTATAGATACCCGAGAGGCCTTATTAGACTTTTCTTCTAGTAATGGGCTCGCTATTAACACGTTCCAGCACAAAAACTTCCATAAGTAAACTTGGTATAAGGAAAATCGCGGACGGAGATCAGTATTTTATATGTTTAATTGCCTCCGATCTCTTCAATTCTGTGATAGATGTTCGGGTTAAGAGAAGGATTGAGCTGTCACTTCTCCTGTCCATATTCTTCACGAACAGGATTGACATGCACAGCCGCGTTGAAAGTGGTATCATGACTGGAATTTGCAGACGACAAGTTATTACTCAACTCATCGGAAGGTAATCTCTGACATGCACTAGATAGGTTTACTGCCGAATGCTGCACGGCAGAAATGAAAATCAGTGCTGTGAAGACTGATGCACTCGTCCTCTCACAGTGCACTCTACATGTGAGTAGAGCTCCATTGAAGCAGGTGGAGAAGTCCAAGTATCCGGGGCTGTGTTCACGTGTGATGGAAGGTAGGAAGATGAATTAAATGAAAGAATTGCAGGAGCTAATGCAGTAATATGCCAGCTTCAGGACTTGGTCATCAGAAGAAGAGTAGGTAAGTGTAAAAGCCAAATACAGTATCTTCAATTCAGTGTTCGTGCTAAGCCTTACCTATGGTCATGAATCTTGGGTACTGACGGAAAGAATAAGATCACTAATATAAGCGGCCGAAATGGGGTTCCTTCGAAGGATCTTTGGAATAACGTTACTCAATAGGGTACGTAGATTAGAGAGACGAAGAAGAAGAAGAAGAAGAAGAAGAAGAAGAAGAAGAAGAAGAAGAAGAAGAAGAAGAAGAAGAAGAAGAAGAAGAAGAAGAAGAAGAAGAAGAAGAAGAAGAAGAAGAAGAAGAAGAAGAAGACAAATCAACGAACGAAAACAAGGCGAAACTAAACACACAATTTTTTAAGGGGAAACCTAAAAAATGTATTTTGTAAAATAAAAATACAAACGAAAGACACAGACCTCGAGGGTCATCTGCTATTGAGATAGACTTTGGCAGTTTCGACCCCTTACCAAAGGTACTGCTGGTCTATCCGGGATCACAGCGTCCGACACAAGACAAAAAGTTGTCCAGTCGAGTAAGAGACGAGAGACAAAACCTTAATTTATAACAATTAAGAGAAAACAAGCACACATAGAATTTTATGTCACGTCAGGGAGACAGTTTAGTATTTTATAGCGCGAGAGTCTCATGAATGAAACAAAGAAAAAAAAAAGGAAGAAAAAAAAGCAAGAAGAAAAAAGGCAAGAAAAACGTAAGATACCGTGTTAAAAAATGTAAGCTACTGAAATGAATGGAGTGAAGATTACAGGTTCGTCACATTAGTATTAATAAACTTTAGAAAAAAAATGTGTGTATGTGTGTAAATACGGATTACCACGAAGAACATACTCGTTCTATTCCACCCTATAACTATACTTTCTCGCTACTAATAACTATTTTCCGTTGAAAATAAAAACACTTTTGAAGTATATAACTCTTGATATATCTTAGTCAAACAATTGTAACAAACATGCCATTCTTGTTGTACTGTAATAAATTATATATATATTACAAACTCTGTTCACAGATAAAGAGCTCTACCACTTATAGGTATTCTATATTTAACTAAACTATATAAACATATATATATACACATATACATATATATATATATATATATATATATATATACATATATATATGTATATATATATATATATATATATATATATATATATATATATATATATATATATATATATATATATACATACACACACACACGTGTGTGTGTATGTGTGTGTATAACTGAATAAAGACTTTGGCATTTGCTCATTGAAACTGTTTCCTCGTGTAAACAAAATAGAAGTGATGAGAGAAAACACTCCCGGAGATAATCTAAATATGATAGAAGCAGCAACATAAGCAACAACAACTCCAACAGAAGCAACAACAACAACAAACGCAACAGCATTGAAGTATTCATATGACTGTGGTCTGGCATCTATAAAATCTCTCACCTTTATTGTATCGTGTGCAGATTAAGATAACCATGTAAATAAGCACTGGTTTACAATCATTCTGTTATACATTAGCCCAGCTATACACTAACGTACATTGTAAAGCGATAGTTTGGTTCTGGAAATACTTCAAATATATGATATATACAAATAAATAACACGAAAATATAGCTGCCTCCGCAGAAATAATTATAGTTGATAACCATAAATAAAGGTTGAGTAAATCTGGTAAAGTACCCCTGGAAAAAGAAACAAGAAGGGGACAGAGAGGCCAGCAAGGAATTGAACCATACCCCTCTCATATTCAACCCGATTTATTAAACCATTATTTGTAGTTATCAACTATTATTATAGTTAAATGCCTTGTGGTGACTATATGTTCAAATTGCAAATTTTCCAAAGGTTTCGTACTTCAGCCTCATATCAACGAAATGGTATAGTACTCCAATGCCATATTAACGGGATGATACAGCATTTCAACACCATATCAATGAAATGGGTGTGGCAATTCAATACCATATTAATGAGATGGTATGGTACTATTAAACACACTCACGCACACCATTCACCTCCAGATCCATACCAACAATACACACACATCATCACTCGTCGACTACTGTCGAGATGATGGATCTCACTCTCATGCCCCAGAATCCCCTGTCCCCCATCGCTGCCCCCAGGTCCTGTCTGCTGATTCCCGTATCCCTAGAGATAACGTCAGGGAATGACAGCTTCCTACTCCTAGTCAGGCTGGAGTCAGGGTTCCAGAGCAAGAGAGCGGATATGATTTCATTGCTGGCACGGTGACAGTGGCCAGCAAATTGAGCAAGGCACAAAATAGAACAAGGCAGACCTAACATACACCCAACTGCATTCATGACAATTGAGTTAAGACTATGTGAATATTATCCCTACAAACAGCATATGACATTTTGCATAAGCGAATTTACACATTAAGATAATTATACTGATGTCAAAATATTTCCCATGGACTAACATACACATTAAGCCATATACATCGATACCACATGACTAAAAACCACAATTATATCCTCAACAATAAAGATAGAGAGTATACATACACAACCAAATGCATAATACAATGAATCACTCTATTACATAACACCACTGCACTTACATTGCCTTACCTGGAGAATAAGACAAAGATAATGATAGGTATGATGACACTTCCAACATATACAGTGTACCCCTGGCATTCGCGGTTCCGGTTATTCGCGGAAATTTCCTTAGACACCTAACTAATAATTGTTCGCGGAATCATAAATATCTTTTTTTTATGGCTTTTTTGTGGCAATATATATTTTTTACGCTTTTAAACTCTAAATTGTTAACAATATACCGTATTTGCCGGCTTATATTTTACGTTGTTTTAACGTTTATAGGCATTTTCATGGACCACGTCCAATATTCGCGGTTGTTCACGCTTCGTGGGTGCTCTAGGAACGTAACCACCGTGAATACCAGGGGACAACTTATAGCAATTCACAGTAGCCATCCAAATTACCTAACCAGCCAAAGGCTGAGACAACATGCCTTCAACACCCATCTAATTTATCCAAATATTAACCTAAATCGACTACACAACAACAACACAACCTACACACACCCAATAAAACACAAAAACTTGTATATTAACTGAATTATTTATTTTATTTTGACCCATAGTAAACGACAGAAATCACTTTAAATTGACACAATGTCTCGTGATTGGAAATTATACTGTATTTCATTCACACACTGCCCCGGCCATAAAACAACATTACTAGTTACTTAGCTTATAAAACAAGAAAATAGATAACAGCCAACACATACTACAAACATTTATTTATATACACAATTGTTCCGTGGAGCGAATTGACAGAGTCGTTAGAAAGTCAGACAGAATGATTTGTGGTGTTAATTTCGGCTCTTTGCTCTTTCAGTTCAAATCCTGCCGAGGTCAACTTTGCCTTTCAGCCATTGATGGTCAATAAAAAAAGTACCAGTCAAGTGCTGGAGCTAATTCAACCTCCATATCCCTTTCTCACTTCCATCCTTTCATTCTCTATCCTTCTCTGGAAAAAATCTGTTGCATTCAGACCTGGGGGGGGGGGGGAAGATGGACTCCGCCAGGTATTAAAATGCCCTAGAAACGCCGTTTGTTAATACGGCGTCCCTATGATTCCCCATGACTTATGGGTTCATACACACAAATGCCCCCAGCCCCCCAACTCCATTCTCGCTATTTAATTGTTTGTAACCTTTGAGTAAGCCCTTCCTCGAAACTTGTTTCCTAGTCCCAGCACAGAGTCCCCTTCCCGATAAGTTTCCCATCTGTCAAACAAACTATAACCGCACCCCCAAAGAGATAGATTTGAACCAAACTAAATCACTACATTCATTTTTCTCATTGGCTATTAAAACGGTTAAAGCTTAAACGTAGGACAGAAGATAATTATATATATATATATATATATATATATATATATATATATATATATATATATATATATATAAAGTTGTAGTTCCTGTCTGTTTGTTTGTTTGTTCACGAACTCCTCCTATGGTTTTGAGTTAGCCCCCATAACCATATATATTCTGAAACTACATTGCCCAGGGTACTTGGATAAGTATATTTCATTTTAATCAAAGGGTTTCCCGGGGGGCACAAACCCCTGTAAAAATATTTTCCCTTCGATCTATATGAAATTTAAGCTATAGGTAAATGACAAGATATGGTGCCTATTCCCAAATTTTCAGCAAATTTCAATAATATTAAGACACCCTAATGGAGTTTTTCTCCATAAATTATATCACTGATTTAAAATCAATCATCATTTTCTTACAAAAAAAAATGTGTGAAACGCAGCAAGGCGCGGGTAATTCGGCTAGTATATATATGTATATATAAATTAATAAAAATATTGAATAAAAACACAGAAACAGTTCCTTATATAAAAAAATTCATCATTTTACGATCGTTTCTAGGATATATATTTGTGTGTTGGTATGTATATCATATAGATCTATGTAAAATTTTTACAAACTATCAGAGGGAATATACATACCTACACATATATATGCTGTCTTCAGAAATAATCATGTATATATATATATATATATATATATATATATATATATACCTACATAAATGCATGCATACATACATACATACATACATACATACATACATACATACATACATACATACATACATGGTGGCTGCAAACTCTGCTAAGAGTACTACAATTGCTTGTCAGGTTATAGAGTTTGGTGCACTTTTAGGCTACGGCCAGTCACACAAACCTGTAACGGACCCTGAACTAGCAATGCCTGTGGTTTGAAAGTTTTTTAAGTGGGGAAAGGCTTTGCACTCGACCAATCCCACTCCCTGAGCATTGCAAACACTACCAGAAAAGGAGAACTGGTCAGTATCAACGGATGCTTCCGAAGCCGCAGGTTTTTTTTTCAGAGTTTCCCTCTCTCAGAAAGGTGTTGTGACAAGAACTGGGGCCCTTTCACTCCCAGGTTAAAAAATAAAGTACTATTTGGATGGCCGTTGACATACATACATACATTTCATACATACTTACATGCACACACACACACACACACACATATATATATATATATGTTTATCCCGGTTTCAATCGGGGGAACCACAGTAAGTAAGGTACTCAATACATAGCAGAGTATAAATATTTAATATAGAAATGGCTTCTACAGGACTAGAATTGTTTCATTCGGGAGAAATCATCAGGAAGCCGACTGTCCAAGTAATATAGTTCTGTAGAAGCCATTTCTATATTTTATATATATATATATATATATATATGTGTGTGTGTGTGTGTGTGTGTGTGTGTGTGTGTGTGTGTGTGTGTGTGTGTGTGTGTGTGTGTGTGTGTGTGTGTGTGTGTGTGTGTGTGTGTGTGTGTGTGTGTGTGTGTGTGTGTGTGTGTGTGTGTGTGTGTGCGTGTGCGTGTGTGTGTGTAAGAAAATGAGTTTTTTTAAAGATGTCCCACATGGGTGAAAATATAAGGAAAAGGAATCGAAGAGAATATTTATTTATTTACTTTACTGGTTTCACAGTTCTTATGATTTTCAAAAGTAAAATTGAGATGGAGGGTTTGTGTTTCTGTTGTGATTTGTCTCATAAGAACTGTGAAACCAGTAAAGTAAATAAATAAATATTCTTAAAAGACTCCAGTTGTATTTTTAATTTCTTTTCCTTATATGTATATATTTATATATGTATATATATGTGTGCGTCTCTCTATGTATGTATGTATGTATGTATGTATGTATGTATGTATGTATGTATGTATGTATGTATGTATGATTGTATGTATGTTCTTCTGGTTTTATAATTTCACAAAGTTTTACCAATAGAGAGGGAGTCGGTTTCTAACATAGACTCTCATTTGAATTTACACAACATCAACTAGGTAGATATGTATGTATGCATGCATGTGTAGATATGGATGTTATTGTATGTGTGGATGTGGATGTTTTGAGTTGTATGTGTGCATATGTATATGCTTTGTATCTGTACATGTGTATATGCAGTTATTAGATGCAACATTTTTGGAATGTTTTACATATTTTTACTGTTCCATTAATGGATTGTACTTTTAATTTCCTAACTAGTTGTGTTCTTTCTGTTCCTGTGAAGCCTAGCTTCTCAAGATTTGTATTGAGGCAGTTACTAACATATCCCTGTGCCCCAATAATCACAGGTATAAATCTGAAGGTGTAATCAGGGTGGAGTATCTGCAGATTATCAGTTCTGCATAAATGTTCTCCTTTTCACTAATCTTTGATATTATATTGGCATCTGCTGGGCAGCTAATTTCCACTACTGTGCATGTTTCCTTCTCCCTGTCCCATATCATAATATCTGGTCTGTTATGTCTGCATTTTATTGGGGTTTTTACTGGAACATTCCACCAGTACTCTTTCATATTATGTACATGGATGTCTTCCACATTGCTGTAGCTTTTAATGTGTTTATTATCGGGGCTATCTTTTTTCGAACTGCATTATACAGTGGTGTTGTGGCCACTACATCATACCTCATAGGAAGATAGTACCGTGATGACTTCTTTGGACAGCTGCTGATGACATGGGTGATATCCTCGATGTTAGTTCTGCAGAGTCTGCACTTTTTATCGCATCTAGGTGTTTTGCCTGCATCACTATCTCTTTTGTGAATCAGGTATTTCGTGTTAATCTCCTGTTCTTGGATTGCAAAAGCGTATCCTTTAAAGTGGGAGCCAATATAGCGATTGTTGGTCCAAGATATACTACTTTCCTTATCTATATTACTATATTACTCTCACTCGGGAGCTTCCTGGCAACATATCCATGCATGATTTTTTGCTGATAAGCATGCAGTTTTTCATCCATGGATTCACTGCGATACTGCTGAGCGATATCCCTGGGTGTGAGTTTTTGATTATCACACAGGGAATATCTCTCGAGGAGTTCCTTCCCAACTCTCATGATCTTATCTGTTTCATGCAGATAGACTTGCTCGAGAAACGGGCTCCTACGCTTCGAGGTTCCTAGATATTGTCGGAAAGATATGATGCGACATTCAAATGTTGTCTGGACTGATGTTAGGCCTCTGGCTCCCTGCTTACGTTTCAAGTAAAGGCGGTCTATGTCACTGTTGATGTGGAAGTTTCCGGTGTTGTTTAATATTTTTTGAGTTCCAACATCAACTGCTCGGATTTCGTCTATCGTCCAATTGAGTATTCCAAACGTTGGTGTTAGGACAGGCACAGCAAACACATTGTGAGCCACTGTTTTGTTTTGCGCAGAGAGTTCCGATGACCAGATCTTTCTTAATCGAGTGTAGTATTCCCTGGTTACGCGTTCTTTATTACAGATACCATTATAGGATATGTTCTCATCTATTCCCAGGTATCTGTAGCAGTTCTCATCAGATATCGGTGAAACAGTTAAGCCATTGATGACAATGTTGCTAGATTGGGTTGTTGTTTTTCCCTGCTTTACAGTCATTAATGAGCATTTATCTTGGTCAAACTCTATTCCTATATCCTTTGAGAACGTTGTAACCAGGTCAAGATTTTTCTTCATCCCATCCATGTTCTTGGCATAGAGTTTCAGATCGTCCACAAAGAAATTATGGGTTAGGTTCGTATTTCTGTCCTCCTGTGAGCCAATGATGTATCCCTCATATTTCTTGAACAGAAAGGACAAGGGGTTTAATGACAAGATGAATAATATCACAGAGAGACTGTCCCCCTGAAATATACCCCTGCAATATTTTATTTTATCAATGGAAATAGAGTTCTCCCTCTCTGTCTTTAACCTTAGGATAGTAGCCCAAGAAGAAGACAGCTTCTCTATGGCTCTGACAATAATGTCTGGGACTTTAGCAAGTTGGAGGTCCTCTATCATCCAAGAGTGGGGAACAGAATCGAAAGCTTTCCTGTAGTCCAGCCAGACTGTAGCCATATTCCTCCTAAGTTGTCGCACCTTTGACATGGCAGTTTTGTTGATTAGGAGTTGTTCAGCACATCCCCAAACCCCTTTCTTCCCAGCTGCTTGTTCATCTGTGATGATGTTATTATTTTCACAGAAGATCTTGGAGGAATAGGTTCAGGCAGGCTGTATACATCTTATACATCAGGTTCTGGCATGCAATGGGTCGGTAGTTTTTTGCCAAGTTAGTGTCTTTGTTCTTGGGGACCAGTAATTTTTTTGCTAATATCAACCATTCTGGTATAAGTGTATCGCCCTTAAGAATTTGTTGGTAGAGGTCAGTAAGATACCTCCGTATGTATGTATGTATGAATGTATGTATGTATGTATGTATGTATGTATGTATGTATGTATGTATGTATGTATGTATGTATGTATGTATGTATGTATGTATGTTTTCTCTTTCTCTTAATTTCGAGTATATTTTTTTGACCGGCCACCTTCCTGGTGGCAAGGTTGTAAAAGAAAAGAAATTGTCATCCCTTGAATCGCAAGAATGTTTTGCAAATTTTGAAGGTGTCAGCTATCGCAGCCATTTGTAGACTATGATTTAGGGAGCTGCGCTTTTTGTCCGCAAATCCAAGTTCAGTCATACTTTGGTCCAAGCGGGTTGGTATATAACCCGTAGCACCAATAATGATGGGTATGAAGCTAAAGGTGTATCTTGGATACTGGATTTGTAAGCTCCTCATCAATGGTCCGTAGATGTCCTCTTTCTCCTGTATTTTTCTGACAACGTTTACATCAAGTGGGCAGCTGATCTCCACAACAGAACACGTTTTCAATGTGTGGTCCCAAACAACAATATCAGGCCGGTTGTGCTTTAATTTGGTGGCAGTTTTTATTTTCAGGTTCCACCAGTATTCCTTAGTGCCATCTGTCTCAATATATTCTTCCTCGTTTGTTGTTAATTTTGTTTTCCGAAGTGCGTTCCAGATGGTTCTAGCTATCCCATCGTGTCTCATGGGGAGGTAGTAGCGAGATGACATTCTTTCGCAGCTGGCAACAATGTGGCTTACATCCTCGATCTTTGTTTTACATAGCCTACATTTATTGTCAGCTGCTGGCCCTCCTCTTTTGTGCAGCAGATATTTGGTAGGGAGTTCTTGTTCCTGTATTGCATAGAGATATCCCTCAAGGTGTGATGTCATAAACTTGTCGGAACTCCATGCCAGGCTTTTTGAGTGGTTTATCCCCTCTATGGTCTGCGTTTTACGCCTCAAGTATTCATGCACAACTTTTTCTGTAAATTGGTCAATTTTCTTATCTTGTTTGAACATTGAATAGGATCTTCCGATTTCTCTGGGTGAGAGATTTATATCAGGCTTTATTCCATATCTTTCCTCCAGATCAGTCGCTATTCTAATGATATTTCTTTTTTCATGCTCATAAACCTGGGCAAGATGGTTGCCAACCTTTTTCCTCCGTTGAAGGTGTTGCTTCAGTGTTACTATCCGGGTCTCATATGTTGTTAATATTGATTTTAGACCCCGGCCACCTTCCTTGCGTGAGAAGTATAGCCTATCCACATCACCATTGATGTTAAAGTTGCCAGTAACACTGAGAAGTTTTCGAGTTCTAACATCCATCTCACTTAGTTCTTGCAATGACCAGTTCAGTAGGCCAAATGTTGGCGTTAGAATTGGCACAGCATAAGTATTGTGGGCAATGTATTTGTTGTATGCTGACAGTTCTGATGACCATATTTTCTTTACTCTTCTGAGGTATTCAGTTCTGGTTCTCTCCTTATTTATGGGTCCATCATATCTCACATTCTCATCCTGTCCAAGATATCTGTAGTTGTCACCTGACTGCAGAGGTTGTATTGTCAGGCCGTTCAACTCTAGATTTCTAGAGGAGGGCACAGCTCTTCCACGTTTTACTGCCAAATATGCACACTTGGACTCACCAAATTTCATTTTGATGTCGGTTGAAAATTGTGTAATGAGGTCCAATTGTTTCTTGATGTCATTGATATTTGGCCCATACAACTTCAGGTCATCAACAAAGAAAAGATGGGAGATACTTCTGGGCCCACTTCTTTGTCCACCTTGTTTCCTGAGTAGGTAAGATATGTATGTATGTATGTATGTATGTATGTATGTATGTATGTATGTATGTATGTATGTATGTATGTTGCAGGTGTTATATCAGAGTTTTCCTTCTCCTAGAATTCTGCCTTGACAAAGGCTAAGGGGTCATCTCTCCCGGTGAAATTGGATGGCCATTGACTCTTAAGAGCTCCTTTGCCCTTTGACAGGTTTTGTTTTTAGTTCTGCAGGATGTCCAAAGTCACCCTCCTCACCAAGAAACCTTGGTGGGGTTGCCAGTTTAGTCGCCAACGACCCGACCTGATGGTATCTAATGATACCCTCTTGATGGTATCCAATGATGTTGACTTGTTCTTCTTTTTGGTAAATATCATCTTTGTTAAGAGAGTGGGACTGGCTTTGTGCAGTGCCTTTGCTCACTATAAAAGCTTCACGTCACAGGCATTGCTTTGTATCTGGAGATCTCTCTGCACTTGTCATCACATGGTACCATGAGCCCAGCACTATGTGTCAATAATTGACACAAGTGTAGTGTTTGTACTAGAGTTTTCAAGTCGCTGGCTGGACTAAAAAGTCACACTTGTTCAGCGCATCGGTAGGGGTTCTCCTACATGGATATAAAGTAGTGGCCGTACTCGAAAACGAGTTGGTAGCCACCATGTATGTATGTATGTATGTATGTATGTATGTATGTATGTATGTATGTATGTATGTATGTCGGGTCACTCTTGAGTGCTACTGGTAACATGTAACCCAATACAACCTGTCGCATGGTCGGGTCGTCGGCTACTAAACCGGCAACCCCACCAAGTTTACTTGGTGAGGAGGGTGAGTTTGGACACCCTGCAGGACAAAAAACAAAACCTGACAAAGGGTGGAAGAACTCATAAGGGTCAACGGCCATCCAAAAGTGTGTAAATATGTATATACACATGTACATATGTATGTATATGTGTATATGTGTATGTGCGTGGGTGCATGTGTATGTATATGCGCGGGGACATAGAAATAGTCGGGCTGGACACCCGATCGCATGGTTAAACCACTGGAAGTGAAGGACCCCTAGCCTTTGTGAGGGCATTCTTCTAGAAGGCAACTCAGGAAACTGGGATAACTCCGATATAAAACCTGCGGCTCAGTAGTTACCGATGATGTTGATCGTTTCTTCTTTTCGGGTTATAGCTACTGTCGCTCAGGGAGTGGGATTGGCTCAGTGCACAGTCTTTTCTCTCTTAAATAAAATCTTTACGCACAGCCATTGCATGATAGCATTAATTGATAATTATTAATAATGTAATATCGGGCAATGGCCATACTCGATAACGAGGGGGCAACCATCATCATCATGTGTGTATATATGTATGTATGTATATATGTATATATGTATGTATGTATGTTTGTGTATATGTAAGTATGCATTTATGTAGGTATATAGTTTACTGTTGATATTCAACAGAGCATCTGTGTCAAATTATAAATTAGACCTCAGAAATTACGTCAACAAAATCATTCATCTGCGATCAATTTGAACACAACTTCCTTACATATGCGCGCGCACACAAACGCATACACACAGAGAGATGGGGAGAAATAAATATACACGGTATGTTAGTTCTACTGCTAATTAACTGCCTATCAAGCTCGCACTATATCCAAAAGAGGCTCTCAAGTCGATGCCTCTTATGCAAGAATTTATATAAGGTATAGCCTATTCTCAATATCGAGTGAGTAAACTTCATCGATAACAGAATAAATCCAGAAACACGTCCCTGGCGTACTCACACGGCAACTGAAATAGCTGTGACAAGATCAGTGCTTAAAACAAACATAGTGAGACTCGTGTAAGTTTATTATATATAAATATCTGAGTTCAAATCCCGCCTAGGTTGACTTTGCCTTTCATCCTTACGGGGTCGATGAAATAAAGTACCACTAATGCACTGGGTCATTGCTGGCCTTGTGCCTAAAGTAGAAACAATTATATATAAATATCTCGTAAATGACTTCATATACACCTATACTCTGAACAACGCTATATTAGTGCTACCGCTAATATATATATATATATATATATATATATATATGAAAAAGTATGACCCCGACGGCAGAGCTCAAGCCGTTTCGACGGCTATTTCGGGGTCATACTTTTTCTTATTTCCTACTCTACTACCCTAAGTATTGAGTTTTCTGGTGCGTCATGGTCCATCTGGTTCCTTACCACAATTCCTTTGTTCTATATATATATATATATATACATATATATGTATACACACACACACACACACACACACACACACACACACACACACACACACCCATATATATATATATATATATATATATATATATATATATATATATATATATATATATATATATATATGTATAATTATATATACAGAAATGGAATAAAATGAAACGAAATTTCATTTCTCACTCTTAGTACGGCACTTACTTAAATGTAAGTATGTATGTATACGTACATACATATATGTATACAGACGTACAGTAGTATGTATATATATACATACATGCACACATATATATATGCACGTATCGGTTTACCGAACATTTATTATAATGCTCGGTTTGTTTGTTTGTAAACAAACAAACATCCCGAATTACGCCGTACAGTGTCTAGGCAACCGCGTCACCTTTTTGTTCAACACTGACACAGGAACGATGTACTAGTTTCAAGCTTATTAGTTATCGTCAGCATCGTATACCTTCCTGCCATTTATCGTTTTCGGTGTGCTCGGCTGACTGAACTCACTCGATATGCAAATTAGGCTGCTCAGCCGTTAATATGCATAAGGAAAGTATATACTTTCAGACGTTCAACCATCTGGCAGGAAGGTATACGATGCTGACGATAGCTAATAAGCTTGAAACTAGTACATCGTTCCTGTGTCAGTGTTGAACAAAAAGTTGACGTGGTTGCCTAGACACTGTACGGCGTAATTCGGGCATTATAATAAATGTTCGGTAAACCGATATATATATATATATATATATATATATATATATGTATATATATATATATATATATATGTATACACATGTGTGTGTATGTAAGTATCTTTCTCTCTCTCTCTCTCTCTCTCTCTCTCTATATATATATATATATATATATATATATATATATATATATATATATATATATATATATATATATATACTGTTTTAATTTCCACTCTTGTCGAGGATGTACTTTGGAAGTAAATAGATCAAATTTTCTAAATTGGTCAAATTACTTTGTATGAAGGTTTGTAGCGATGACTATGAAAGTAACCTCACCTTGTAATGGAAGTAGTTAACATTTCAGTTAACGAAACACCATTAAGAAAAGGAAATTAAGTATCACACAAGCTAATAAAGATAAAATTCTAATTATATATCTCAAAGATAGAATATAGTTAGATGTAAATAAACGAAACATATGGTATTAATGTTTGTAAATTTGAGTACGATATGGAGGTATTTCCTAATATATATATATATATATATATATATATATATACACGCACATATATATGCCTTTCTCTATATATACATATATATATATGTATATATATTGTATATATATAGTGATGTTTTTGATCTATCCATCTGCAGGAAACCAAGCAGCCACTCTTTTATTCACCAATTGGGTGGACACGCCAGCCAAATAGTATTAATTCTCACCAGGAAACGTGATAGATGAATTAAAATCGCCAAGTTTTTCCCTGGCGAAGAATGTACTTCCCAGCAGAAATTGGTTATCAGTGACCTTAGACTTAAAGCCAGACGAACCCAGAAAAAATAAACAATCTGGAGAAGGATGGTATCTGAATTTGATAGAACTTTCAGCTGGCAACAAATTCAAGGAAATCTTAATCAACACTAAAGAAGAGAAAATGGAGACTTAGAGTGTAGAAGAACATTGGAAAATTTTACGTGAAAACCTGCTAAAGGCTAGAGGGCAGGCTGTGACTGATCCATGGTCCCAGCTAGACATGACATAGTGATGGGGATGACAGGGTAGATAAAGCCATAAAAACAAAAAGGAAAGGCCTGGAAAGATTGGAAAGAGGAGAGAACAGAGATAAATATCAAAGAGATCTTAGGCGCCAGGTATAGTTAGCGAAGGGAGAGGCGGGGTGGAGGCGGGGGGGATAAATTCGAATATGTTCTTCGACGTGAGGATAAGTGGGTTGAAGTGCTTATTGCAAGACAGTGTGCCAGAAAAAATCGAGACGTTGTTGGGGGGAAAAAGTACCCGAAGTGATTGAGGAGTACGTTTTATCACTGATACAGAAAAGAAAATGGCATGAAACTCCTATTATTATGAGAGACTGCTGAGCAAAGTGAATAAATGAGAGAGAGTGAGCGACTACCTCTCGAGAACACAACTGAGAGCAGCCATAAAAATTGGCAGCAGTGCGATAGACAAAGGAATTAAGTATATGAAGGTAGGGAA
>OZ024743.1:127766864-127779364 GCA_964016885.1 Eledone cirrhosa
ATACATATATATATATATATATATATATTATATCTTAATATATATATCTATATATATATCTTTATATATATATATATATATATAAATATATATATATATATATATATATATATATATATATATATATATATATATATATATATATATATATATATATATATATATATATATAAAGAAGTGCGCTAAGCAGACGAAGTGTACGATAAAGTTAAACCTCTACACATACAGATATAACTTTAAATAATACACTTTAAAAAATGTGTATATTTATATACACATTGTTGCAGCCGGTTACTCACTCTGTGAGTACAGATATATACCGATATATTTTATGGTACAATTCAGCCGATTAGCGCACTTCTTAATATATATCTTAATTAGCAACCAACACGAGCGCTAATCATATGCAAATTGGTATGTCCATTTCAGAATGCTACTAAGCGAAAGGGTATATACGCCCGTCAAATACGTATTTCTTTGTGGTTGTTTGGATGATATACGCACTTTCTGACGAGGACGTAACTAAGCCTGAAAATTGATTAAAGATGTTTATCACCCTTTCAATTTACAGGGAAATTTATATTTTCTGGCATACATACTAAAAGATTCGTAAATTTACAAACACATTGACACAGTTTCAGTTATCCACTATATATATATATATATATATATATATATATATATATATATATATATATATATATATATATATATATATATATATATATATATATATATATATATATATATATATATATATATAAAAAAAATCGAATAGACCAGGCTATAAGAACAAGGCTTCTATGAAGAAATCTCCAACAAATAACCGAAACTAGCCCTTCGCGTCGGCTGCGCATATATATATATATTATTTGAAAGTGAGGTTTTTTTACAAAATGAAAAATAACCGAGGTGTCCTACAAGAGTGAAAGTATTAAAAAAAAAAGATGAAATCGAAAATGCAACTGGAGTCTTATTTTTAAAAAAATATATATATTTATTTGGTTCCTTTACCGGTTTCGCAGTTCTTCTGCTTTTCAAAAGTAGGGTTGAGATGGAGCGTCTGTGGTTTTTCTCACATCTGGTTGGCCTTTGAATGTTACTTGTTTTATATGGAAAAAAAGTGGCTCGAAACGCCAGATTTTTAGAGGTGTAATTTGATTGGTTGGTCAATAAGTATAATATATTTCGCGCCAGTTCGCGTTACAAAGTTCTTCAAACAAGGAGGGGGGGGGGGGGGGGGGGCTCAGGTTGTTTTTTTCATATATGAGTGTTTGAATTACTTTTTACTTAAAAAAGGGGCTCACGAAGGCTTTTTCTAAATAAATGTAATTTGATTGGTTATAAATGAAATTATGGTTGTCACGTGAACAAGTTCATTAAAATTTCGCGCCCGTATTTGGGAATTTGTTTTGAAGCCTTTTACAGAATTTTATGACAATAAAAAAAGTAGCTCACGAAGGCTTCTTAAAAAAAAAAATATATATATATATATATATATATATATATATATATATATATATATATATATTTTTTTTTTTTTTTCTGTGTGTCTGTTTCCCTAAAACTCGAGAAGTACCCAACCGGTTTTTTTCAAACTTTATACATGTAACTCGTATGACCCCGGAAGTGTTTTGAGAAAAAAAAATTCAAATTTTCAATGCCCTAGGGACCGCATTAGGTGATTTAGCGATCTCTTTCTCTTTCTCTTTTTAGATCGATACATAGATATGACGTCGCGCCTTCATAATATCTGTCTGTATGCCTGACTGTCTGCATTACGTCATTATGACGCGATCAGTGTGTGTGTGTATATATATTCTTATGCCAGGGAACGTCTTCACGAACCAAAGTATCGTCTTCCTGTTTTCCAGATTGATTTTTTTAGTTTAAGAAGATCCCGTTAAGGTTGAAAGCAGCGATTCTTTGCTTAAACATTAATATGTTATTTTAATATAGATATTCGTGTACAGATATTTTTGCATACACAAAAACAAAATATAAACAAACACGGCCAAAGATTACATCAATTAGTCTTAGTGTATGTACTTCATACTGCTTTTAGGTAGAATATCCCGTTAAGGGTGAAAGCAGTGATTCTTTGCTTAAACTTTAGTCTGTTATTTTAATATATATATATATAATTATATATTTCTGGACAGATATTTTTGCATACACAATAACAAAATATGAACAAACGTATTTATTTCACGAGGTTCGATAAGGATAAATATATATCAAATATATAAGAACCCTATAGCAAATCCCGAGCAACGCCGGGCCATTCTGATAGTATATATATATATAATTAGGGTGTTCGTTCCAGAATAGCTGCATATATACAGGTATGTGCATGTGTATATCTAGTGGTATGTTTACGAATAAACACTTGAAAACATTTAGTTATGAATTTTGGAAGCTGATGGCTGGCGCCATATGGTGGATTCCAGCAAAAGCAGTCAACAATCTACTGTTTCTGATTTCGGTCGTTATCAAGACAATGCTCCTCCTCCTGCTCTCAGCTGGGATTTAATATAGGCGAAAACGTATAGTTTTGATGACTAAGTACATAGGGTGATAAACCTCATAAGCATATGGAGCTGTCGGCCGACTCGGCCTGAGAATGGAATTAGGGTGTTTGCTCCGACATAGCTGTATACAGATTACTCGCTCCTGCTTCTGCTGGAATCCATCTGATGGCGATAGCCATCAGCTTCAAAACTTCATAACTAAAGGCTTTCAAATGTGTTTTCGTAGACATATCGTATATAACTAGATATGCAAACATACATACATACATACATACATACATACATACATACATACATACATACATACATACATACATACATACATACATATATATGTATAAATATATATATGCATATATATGTGTCTGTGTGTATAATATATATATATATATATATATATATATATATATATATATATATATATATATATATATATATATAACGAAGGAAATGTGGTAAGGAACCAGGTGGACCATAACGCACCAAAGTACAGAATTAGCCGTCGAAACGGCTTGAGCTCAGCCGTCGGGGTCCTACTCGTTCCTATATATATATATATATATATATATATATATATATATATATATATATATATATATATATATATATATATATATATATATATATATATATATATATTATATATATATATATATAATTTGAGTATGGGGTTAACCGAACAGAGATGTACGGGCCACATTATAGTCTGTCGGTTGTATATGCATGTATATAACTCCCTCCCCATCTATGTATGGTGTAGACTTTCTATTATTTTCTTATTGTCTTTTCCTTAACATCATCGGAGAAGTAAAATTCCACTTGGGGAGATAAGATTGACCCTATCTCATAAAGTAGTTAAAGGTAACTAAAGGTAGTTAAATGTAGTTATCAATTGTTGAAGTACGTCTATGTTTCAGTTGCATTTGATTTACAGTATAGGTAAGTGGAGAGATAATGAGTAGTCTAATAAAATGAGATTAGGTTTTAATTAACAGTTAATGAGCAAAAGTTTTTTTTTGGGGGGGGGGATTCACCTCCTCATTTATATTTTGTTATTACCCGGCATAGCTTATTTGTTAAGAAGTTCACTTTCCAACCATGAGGTTCCTTGTTCAATTCCACTACATGGCAGTTTGAGCATGTGGCCTTGTGTCGACTAAGTATTGTGAGCGAAATTTGATCGACAGAAACTACCAGAAACTATCGGATTGATTGTGCTTGTCATTTGAAACGTGTAGTTTAGACAGCGTGTCACGCTGATTCTACATAAGAATTACATTGTGTGTGTGTGTGTGTGTGTGTGTGTGTGTGTGTGTGTGTGTGTGTGTGTGTGTGTGTGTGTGTGTGTGTGTGTGTGTGTGTGTGTGTGTGTGAAATACTTAGCTACTTCCAGTCATATCAGTTAATCGGACAACTACACGCGTACATTGTTCTCCATGGTAGCGTCTAACGTATATATATGTACAATCTTAAATATGTGAACATACTTCTTACTTCTTTTGAAGCCCTAGCTGCTGATCGAGGAAAATAGAGAACTGACTCCCATGAAGGTATAAAGAACTTTGAAAAATCTAGCCTGATCCATCTTCGTGATCTAAGATCTAACACCAAGATCTGTTCAAACCTTCCAACCCACTCCACTCAAAATCCTGTTAAGGGAAGAAGAGAGAGAGGTTAATATTAATATTAGGGTGTAAGAAAATTTAAGGAATGAGTATAAGAAAAAAAGTATATTATAGTTAGAAATACACTCTTATAACTGTATGGATCTTATAACTGTATGGATCTTATAACTGTATGGATCATATCAGTGATGGTGTAAAGAGGGTGATATAATTATATTTATTTATTTAATTATAATTATATATTTTGGTAGTATCTATAAAATAATATGAGAATTATAAATATGTTGAAGTGGTAGAATATATATGTTGTTTTTATCAATAGATAGATAATTTAAATATTTTTATATATATTAAGGGTTCCGATGAATTTCGTGTTTACATTTTCAATATATAGTTAAGAAAAAGGAAGTAGTTCTAATTTTATTAGAGAAGATTATTTTGTACATTCTATAGTTCAATCAAGATAGGAATACATTTACAAAGTTTAGTAAGTTAACGAAATTATACAGAAAATTAAATATTTTTATCAAGTTTAGTTATTACTTAGAAGAAATATTTAAGCGTGTTACATTATAAAGGAAAAGATAACTCCAATATTTCTTAGTTAAAATAGTTAAGTTACATTTGTCGTTTATACTAGAATTTACTTTAAAAAAATATTCAATTAAGATATATGCAAAATATATGTAGAAAAATTTTATATCTGATTTTAAAGTATCCTATATTACATATTTTCAAAGATAAAAATTCTTTTATATATGTATTTAGATAGTATTACTTACATCTATGCATATGTTAATGTCTATTATACGCACCAAAATTATTTATATAAATATTTATATAAATAACCTGTTGTAATATAATAAAGTAAAATATACTTACAACCTTAATTCTTCATAAAATATACTTATAATTATTATCTATATAATATTAAAACTCACAATTAGAATAGATCCAATAATTAGTAGTATCTCTCAATTTAAAAAAAAATTTAATTGGTATTCTACCACTTCAACACATTTATAATTCTCATATTATTTTATAGATACTACCAAAATATATAATTATAATTAAATAAATAAATATAATTATATCACCCTCTTTACACCATCACTGATATGATCCATACAGTTATAAGATCCATACAGTTATAAGAGTGTATTTCTAACTATAATATACTTTTTTTCTTATACTCATTCCTTAAATTTTCTTACACCCTAATATTAATATTAACCTCTCTCTCTTCTTCCCTTAAAAAATTATCCTAATAATTATTTAAATTTACCTAGCGTCTAAATATAACGATCTTTTTCAACTTTACGTTTAGCCTCATTAACATATTCATCTTAAGATTTGAAATTTCTTTCACTATCCAAAATGAACTTAAAACGATAAGTTCTTGTTTTTTGAATATGTCACTAGTTATAAAACAACTTTTGTATTTTATCTGATGAGTGCGTACCAAAATTTTGTTACTCTTGAAATATATATAATAAAATAAATATGGTTTTATAACGATAGTTTCCATTTATTAATATCATTGATATATATATATTCTTATACAATAAATGGAAACTATATTTATAAAACCATATTTATTTTATTATATATATTTCAAGGGCAACCAAGGCAAATTATGGTGCGCTTTCATATTTTGTAATATCTCCACTATCCAGGAAGCTCCAACCGTTAAGGTTGTCTTTTTTTCCGGGTATGTCAATATTTATTTATAAAACAAATCTGTATTTTATCTGATGAAAGCGCACCATAATTTGCCTTGGTTGCCCTTGAAATATGTATAATAAAAATTAAAAAAATAAATAAATAAATATGGTTTTATAAATATAGTTTCCATTTATGGTGGATTGGCAGTATCGGTAGAGGGTCGGACGTCATGCTTTCCAGCATAGTTACGTCCCTTTACGATCTGAGTTCAAATCCCACCGAGGTTGACTTTGCCTTTCATCCTTACGGGGTACCAGTAATAAAGTACCAGTAATACACTGGATAATTGCTGGCCTTGTGCCTAAAGTAGAAACAATTAATATATTGTATATTTACTCCACTACACTGTTGAGTGCTTTATACAGTTATAAATATTTTAAAATTAAATATAACCTCTGCATATATTCTTATATATATATATATTCTTTTATATTAAGCCTAAAAAGTGATAAACATGCGAAACTCCAGAGTAACAAGACTCACTTTTGTTATATTGAAACTCCAATAAATATTAAAACTCAACTTCGGTATTAAGTACACATTTCTCTCAGCCGTCAACCACATACGGATATATATATATATATATATATATATATATATATATATATATATATATATATATATATATATATATATATATGCAAAAGTTCTATTTAAAATTGTTGGGATACAACAAGTAAATATTTTTATAACTGATATAAAGCCCTCGACAAGTATTTGGAGTAGATATACGATATTAATAAATGGAAACTATATTTATAAAACCATATTTATTTCATTATACATATTTCAGGGATACCAAATTAAATTATGGTATGCCTTCATCAGACAAAATACAATATATAACAGTTTTACAAATAAGCTTTGACGTACCCTTTTAAAATGCAACCATTATTTTTGGAAGCTATCTGGATAGTGAGTTGTTTATATTATTTTAATAAGTCATAGTGTTAAGGATAATTAGAAAAAGACGGAGAGAAAGAAAAAGACACGTTTTTTCTTTCTCTCTCTCCGTCTTTTTCTTTCTCTCCGTCTTTTTCTAATTGTCCTTAACACTATGACTTATTAAAATAATATAAACAACTCACTATCCAGATGGCTTCCAAAAATAATGGTTGCATTTTAAAAGGGTACGTCAAAGCTTATTTGTAAAACTGTTATATATTGTATTTTGTCTGATGAAGGCATACCATAATTTAATTTGGTATCCCTGAAATATGTATAATGAAATAAATATGGTTTTATAAATATAGTTTCCATTTATTAATATCGTATATATATATATATATATATATACAATGTCCATAGAATCATTTGATAAAATATATACATTATTTCCTCTCCCAATCAGCATAATCAACCACACAAAAACCCAATTAAACAAGGCTATAAGATTAAAAGACACCTATGAATAAATAATAGATAAGTAAACGACAGCTATCTATTTGCGATCAACAGCTATAGAATATTTACCCAGCATTTCTAATAGCACGTGGAAATCGATTAAATATATCGTCAACCATACACAATTAGGTATAAAATCAAAGTTAGAAGAAAAAATGTATATAAACATACCAAAATTAAGTTTCTACCCCATGGGGTTTCATTCGCTTTTGGAAATATATATATACATATATATATATTATTCAAAATATTAATAAATGAAGACGTTCAAATAATCAAAATATGTTTTATTATATATATTTTGGAGGTACTGTACTGTTTTTTCAGTACGTCCTCGTCAGATAAAATACATGAATTGATGTATGACATACCTCAACTGTCTTGATGGTTCAATTCCAGTCCTGCCAAGACTGGAATTGAACCATCAAGACAGTTGAGGTATGTCATACATCAATTTATGTATTTTATCTGATGAGGACGTACTGAAAAAACAGCACAGTACCTCCGAAATATATATAATAAAACATATATTTTGATTATGTGAACGTCTTCATTTGAAAAATATTTTGAATATTATTAATAACTCCAGAAAACTTCTTTGTAGAGTGCTTTTAATCTATTGTAAAACCATATCATTGAGTAATCAATGAACCATATTAATCTTTGGTCATATATATATATATATATATTTAAAAAGAAGTAAAAGAATGACTTCACTTGTAGTGTTAAACATTTTTATGATTTAATGTTATAACATTAAATCATAACATTTTTTAACACTACAAGTGAAATCATTCTTTTCCTTTTTTTTCAAATATACTTAACAGTACCAAGGATCTCACACATTTTCCAATATATATATATATTTATTAAAATAACAGATTAAAGTTTAAGCAAAGAATCGCTGCTTTCACCATTAACGGGATGTTCTGAAGATCCCGTTAAGGGTGAAAGCAGCGATTCTTTGCTTAAACTTTAATCTGTTATTTTAATAAATATTTGCTCTACGGTTCTTATATATTTGATATATATTTATCCTTATCGAGCCCTCTTTGGATTTTAGTCTTCAAATTTATTATTATTACTATATATATATATATATATATATATATATATATATATATATATATATATTTATATCAGAAAGGAAGCGGTAAAAATCAATTAGACCATTACTCACCAGAGTACTCGATACTTGGGGTAGTAGAGTGGGCAATATAAAAAAATCGGGATCCCGACGGCTGAGCTCTTGTTGTTTCAACAGCTAGATTCATTCGGATCTAGCTGTTGAAACGACATATATCTAAGGCTATCTAAGGCGGGTAAAATTCCCGAGATCCATGGACGAGTTCTCTCCAGCGGTCTCTGTCCCTCATTATCGCTGCCATATCCTGCATCTCCAACAGACCAGTGTCTGTCCTTAGGGCATCAACATATGTTAACCTTGGTCTTCCTCTTCTATGTCCACGACATATATATATATATATATATATATATATATATATATATATATACATGTGTGTGCGTGTGTGTGTGTGTGTGTGTGTGTGTGTGTGTGTGTGTGTGTGTGTGTGTGTGTGTGCGTGTGTATGTATATACATACACACACATTCATTGGCTCTCAACTCCTGAAGTAATTGTAGGGATGCCGGCTTAGCCATTTGAAAACTGACTGACCCCATCTCCTTCCAGAAAGAAGGAAAGACCGATAGAAAGTGGAAAATCAATTCCGAAAGTGAAAGGCAAAGTTGAAATAGATGGGATTTTTATATATATATATATATAATGTAGAAAACGATAGGTCTAAGAAGGCTAAAACAATGCAAAATGGACGGTAAAATGAAGACAACAAAAAAGTTGTGGTATTTATTATTGTTATTATTGTGGTATTTATTATTGTTTAATTTTTGTTGTAATATTTCGGGACTTAAACATTCCTTCTCAGAGCAAAACGTTCTGGTCTTATCGCTTTGAAATTTGATTTAAATTTAAAATTTAGAAACCACTTTCAAACGTCGTGTTTTGACGTTTGCTGTAGTATCCACGAGAAGCAAGAGGATGACGTCAAATGCCATATTTATAGTCTAATTGAAGCAAATTTCTTGAGTTAATTGTATTTAGACTGCGTATGTGTGTGTCCTTTTATGTCTAATATTGTGTACTGAGTTACAATGTGTTGTTGATTTGTGTGTTGAGTCTACATATAAGCAGTATTCCTTCATTCTCAAACTGCCCACATTTTTCTTTCTAATATGAATATTGAGTGTAATGTTTTTGTTGTTGTTTTTGGATTTGTCAATGTGTTTTTTGAATGAGGATGCGTTTGTGTTGGGGTGTGTTCTTTAATGCGGGTGCATGTATTAACAAAGTATGATTATCAAAAGAACTAATAAAATATTGTAAATTATAAATATTTTACCATACTATTTTTTTTTTTTTTTACTCAAGTGATAACCTATGTTTTATTTTTTCTTCTGGCAATTATACTTTATTACGTTATTAATATAGAATCCTGCATGCTCCCAAAGACATTTATACTTATACATGCTCGTATATATATATATATATATATATATATATATACATATATATATATATATAACATTTATAGACGTGTGTGAGTGTGTGTGTATGTGTGAATGTGTAAGGATCGTTCACATTCTTATTTTACCGTTTGGATGAAATAAATAGGAGATAAATTTGCTTAAGTTGGAAACGTCTGCTGGTAAAAGCAATATCTGGGTATGTTATCCAGGCCGTTTACTCATGAACGACGTGATAAGGATCCAACTGGTAGATACTTATATATTCTAACAATCTCTATAAGGAAAAAGGGTTTTTCTCTATCTCATCGGAAAGGAATTTGTAAACATATTTTTATTTTTGACACTTGGCGTCCACTTGAGATTTATTCTGGGCTACAAGATAACTAAAGGAAAACCCCATCGAAATTATCCTGAAGAGTTTTCTGTTTGTTTGCGTGTTTGTTTGTTTGTTTGTTGTTGTTGTTGTTTTTGTTTTTGTTGTTGTTGTTGTTGTTTTTGTTGTTGTTGTTTCATTTCCTGTAGTAATAATTGTTTCAAATTTAGACACAAGAATAGCAATTTGGCAAGAGAGGAGGAAAAAGTTGATTAAATTTATCTCAGTACTATACTGATATTATAATTTATCGACTCTGAAGAGATGAAAGGCAAAGTTGACCTTAACAGGATTTAAACTCTGAACGTATATAGCCATAATTAAATGTTAAAAGGTATTTTGCCTGATGGTCTAACAATTCTGCTAATTAATAATAATAATTGCTGTTTCTAATTTAGACTCAAGACCAACAATTCGGTAGAGGTGGTGGTGGGGCAGGCAATTATATTGATCCCAGTACTTGACTGGTACTTCCTTTTGTTGATCACTTGGTTTGAAATAATTTTGAAAAGGACCAACAATTTGGAAGGATCTAGTAATATGACTTTCTCATTATCAAGCTATTCTTTGGAACATAACAAAGTGCCTTACATAGAATTAAGATGGAACGTTTTAAAACAAATATATACATTTTAAAACAAACAATATTAGCTTGTAAATAATCGAACATTTATAGTCGAACATTTATAGGTCTATTTATAGAGGTTTATATGCTCAACTTGTTCGACTACTTAATAATTAAACTTGCGTTGTAGCAGCTTACAATAAGCTAACATACTTTCATTATTGATTGGGCGGTGGGTTGGCAGTATCGGTAGAGGGTCGGACGCCATGCTTTGACGCATAGAGTTACGGCCCTTGCCATTCTGAGTTCAAATCCCGCCGAGGTTAACTTTGCCTTTCATCCTTACGGGGTCGATAAAATAAAGTACCAGTAATGCACTGAGTAATTGCTGGCCTTGTGCCAAAAGTAGAAACAGTTATTGATATTAGCTCAACGCTTCGTAAAATGATTGTTTATTTGTTTACGTTTCCTAACCGATACTGTTTTTCCATATATTCCGTGTACCATATACTATGTTTATGCGGGCTGTGTTCTTATCAAATCCACAGTGGCATCCTAGGCCCACGAACCGTCATCCAAATTACTGCGACCAGAATGATAATGGCCATCCGCAGAAGAGAGCTTCAATAGCGACGTCAACAGCATCAGCAACGACAGAAAGAGCAAGAACAAGATGTTCACCACCAATACAACAGAAAACATTATAATCAGCAATAACGACCGCAAAATTAACAAAAGAGATAGAAACAAACACACTTTTGCTTCTACAGAAACAAAAAGGACTCCTACTTGCGTATGCGATCAAATGGGTCAAAGTGGAGGGGAGAAGGGTCTGATTAACTATTCCTGTTGACAGTAACTGCCAGAAAAAATGGTTCATATCAGTAAAAACGTAACACCCAGAAGCAACAGCACAAGCGCCCAAAATTGAAAGGGCCTTAAAGGAAATAGGTCCTGACATTACATTTGAGATCAGATCCAACCGACTAGTCGGTTGGCTCTGATCTCTCTGTATGTATTGGCAGGCATATCCCAGAGAATAGTTGATTTGTCATTCTCTGATACCTTTCCTGGTGTGTGTTTGTACCATCTTTTGTGTGAGTATGTCATAGTGTTTGCATAATTCCTTTTAGGCTAAGACTGGGCAGCTTAAGATAACGTGGTAAATGGTTTCTTCCCCCACTTCCACATATTCTGCATTTACTCACTATGTTCTTTTTCATTATGCATTTCATGTGATTTTTGGTTGGGATGCTTTATTCTTGTGCTGCAATCCCTCTATCACAGATTTATTATTATTATTGTGTTAGGGGCAGTGAATTGGCAGTATCGGTAGAGGTTCGGACGCCATGCTTTCTAGCATAGCTACGTCCCTTTGCAGTCTGAGTTCAAATCCCGCCGAGGTTAACTTTGCCTTTCATCCTTACGGGGTCGATAAAATAAAGTACCAGTAATGTACTGGGTAATTGCTAGACTTGTGCCTAAAGTAGAAACAATTATTGTGTTATTCCGTTTAGATCAGTTTTTTTTTCTCTACTGCCGGGTTCAGGTCTAAAACCTAAGGCAATAGAGGTTTTCATTGTAGAGAGAGAACTCATCTGAGAATGTGTGCTATTCCTAGTAGCCCGATCTTTTGTAGCTCATATTTGCTGATCTTGCAGGGAAGACCGCTTATTATTATTCGGGATCAATAAAATAAAGTACCAGTAATACATTGGGCAATTTCTGGCC
>OZ024743.1:127786864-127794364 GCA_964016885.1 Eledone cirrhosa
ATACCCTCACATATATATGCTGTCTTCAGAAATAATCATTATTTCTGAAGACAGCATATATATGTATATTTCCTCTGATAGTTTGTAATATTTTTACATAGATCTATATGATATACATACCAACACACATATATATCCTAGAAACGATTGTAAAATGATGAATTTTTTAATATAAGGAACTTGTTCTTTGTTTTTATTCATTGTTTTTATTAATTTATATATATATATATATATATATATATATATATATATATATACACACACACACACACACACACACACACATATATGTATATATATATATATATAAGCTTAAGCACTTCCCATCGTTGTTCCTTAAATGGTATCCGGCGGAAGAAGAAGAAGAAGAAGAAGAAGAAGAAGAAGAAGAAGAAGAAGAAGAAGAAGAAGAAGTCATTTCATGTCGATATATTTGAATTGATAAAATAACAAAGTATGCTGTATTATAGGTCAATCGAATAATATTTAGAAGTTGCACGCTTTCACATCTTTTTATTTATGACAATTTTTTGGACCTTTCTCTTCACTTCACTGAATCAAATGACAGAATGAAATGAAATGAAAAGAAGCAGGAGGAATTCATTGTAAATATACTTTTTTTATGAATTAAATTTATAATCGGAAATGACTTTTTGTGGATATTTCGATTCACGTGGTGTAAGCTTAAGTTTTTCTTTGAACAGAACAAACTGGATCACATATATGGCCTTAGCCACCCAACGAGCCTGATGGTAAGCTTCTGGGGCCGAGAAAAACACTGGAGAGATGGCCAATCACCAAGATAAAGAAGAGACAGATTTAAGAATTCGGCAAAGTCTTCTTGGGGATGATCTCCAGAAAGCAGTACAGACACTAGATATTCAACCATCTCCTCCCTCTTTTGCTAGTAAAAATCTGCCATGGGCTCACCATCATCCAGGATAGTTTGATAATGAGACTTACAAATGGAGTCGCAACGTTCCTGGAACTTTTTGATCATTGGAATACCGGAACCAGATGATGGGAAAAAGATCTCGAAGATTTTCTTTAAAACCAGTTTAAAAAATGTAATGGCGGTAAGCCAGCCACGAAAGGGATTTTTTCTTGGCTGTCTCAAATATCGTATTTGCTCCTATTTGTTCGATACGTCGTAAATGTAATCTATGTGCACACAAGTGATGTAGTCGGATTACACGCAAGTTAACGGAGAAGATAAACTTTGTATGTGGCAGACTCATAGGCGAAGTAAGCAGTATGAGCACGTGCAAAATAGATTGCCTCAGTTTCCCGGGAGACTCCTTAGAAATCGCTTAAAGTTTATGTTAACTAGGGACTTAATCATCGGTGTGGTGAATGCTCTGAAAATGTGGTAGCCAGAATAAGTACAAGCCGAAAGTTCAAGGAGCTAGTAGCTCAGCTGACAACAAAGGGATTTCCCTCGGAGTGAAGGGCATCAGGCATGTCAAACATTCCGTATGCGGCCCTTTGCAAGCACACCTGCGGCTCGCACACAGGTTTTTACTGTGTGAGCATGTTTTATCTTCGTAATATAAAATTAAAAAAAATTTTCGATACGATAGTTTTTGTGCGATTTTTGTCAACTACTTTTAACTTCCGACGAATCACGTGCAGCTCATTAACAGTTGTAAACAGAAAACTTTCTTTTAAAATTTCAAAAGTTTTTTTCTTTTAAAATGGCTAGTGCTCCTCCAGCTAAGAGAAAAAGGAAATTGAACGAAGAAGGGCGAGTGTTTCTAGAAAAGTGGGAATTACAGTATTTTTTCACAACGGTGAACAGAAAGATTCACTGTTTAATTTGCAACAACTGCATCACCACGGCAAAGGAGTACAATTTGAAAAGGCATTATGAAACGAACCATCGATCTTACGATAAATATGAAGGCTCAATGCGTGTTTCAAGACTCAAGGAATTGAAGGCTAACTTGACACAGCAACAGAAATGTTTTATGTAAATTCAGGAAGAGAATGTCGCTTCCGTTACTGAAAACTCAGCCGAATGATCGCCATGAGTGTGAAATCTTTCAGTGAAGGAGATTTTGTAAAGCAATGACTTGTAAAAACAGCTGAAATTGTATGTCCAGAGAAAAAACAGTTATTCAAAGTCATTTCATTAACCAGGAACACTGTTGCTGAACGGATTGATGAAACGTCAGGTGATCTGAAATAACAGTTGAAGGCTGTATCATCAAGGTTTGAACATTGTTCTATTGCTATTGATGAGACCGTTCACATCACTGGAATAGAACAGCTTGCATTCTTCATCAGTACCCGTGACAGTGAATTTAATATTTATGAAGAACTGATTGAATTGGCCTCTATGCATGACACTATAACAAGCCAAGACATCCTTAAGAAGGTCGAGCAGGTTCTGCATAACTATGGTTTTGATTTGAGTAAACTTGCATGCTTATCTACTGACGGTGCTGCGAATATGGTTTGCAGACATAATGGTGTTGCTGCCAAGTTACGAACAAAAATAGTAAAGTCGCATCCAGATTCATCATTTGCATATTTTCACTGTATTATTTGTCAGCGAAATTTGTGTTCAAAGATATTAAAATTGCATCATGTGCTTAGCTTGGTCACAAAGACAGTGAACTATATCAGAGGCCGTGCTCTCAACCGCCGACAGTTCAGCCAGTTGTTGGAAGATATGGATGTTCACCGATGTTCCATTCTACACAGAAGTCCGCTGGAAGTGCTGAACAGATTCTATTTGTTGAGACAAGAAATAATTATGTTTTTGGAGACGGAAGGTAAAAACACAGATGAAATAAAAGATGAAAGTTAGCTCTAAGTTCTGGCTTTTGCTGCACAATTAACTGATCTTAATTTGAAATTACAAAGTAAAAACAAACTCATCACTCAGTTGTATGATGACATCAAATGCTTCATTAGAAAACTAGGCTTATGGAAGTCACACATGTCAAATGAAAATTTAGTTAATTTTCTAACGTGCAAAGAGCTGAAAAACACTACCAATACTGAATCTGTGCTTAGTATGTCAGTCACTTGGAATTGTTGTCAAAGGAATTTCAGGAAAGATTTTCTTTTTTTTCATCTTTTGAACATCAGTTTGCATTATTCTCAGCACCATTCACCTTTCATGTTGCTAAGGCAGAAGAAAGCCTGCAGATGGAGCTATTAGAAATGCAGTCGGATTCTACACTCAGAGCAAAGTATCTTGAAGTGGAGATACCTGGTTTCTTTTCATACCTTCCTCAAATTTTAAATACTTCAGAAAGTTTGCCACAAAAATTATGACAATGTTTGGTTCTGCCTATTTGTGTGAACAGTTATTTTCCTTCATGAAATTAACAAAAGCTTCTCAGAGAACAAGGCTGACTGATCAACAATTATCATCTCTGATCAAAGTCGGAACTGAACAGACATTTCAGCCAGACATACAAAAAATGTCAGCAAAAAGAAATGTCAAGACTCAGGACAAAACACTAAAAATGGTTGAATAGTAGCAAATAAATGGTCAGTTTTGAACTGTTGTAATTTTTCTACAATGTATTTGTTGCTGTTGCAAGCTGCAAGTATATGTTGCCATTTAAAATTTTAGTTTTTTGTCAAACCACTTCATTACTCTGTATTCATGAATGCTGCTAAAACATTTGTATGTACATTGTATGTTTCTAAATTTAAGTAACACATTTTTCTGCAATAAATTTTATTAAATGACTTTAATTAGTTGTAATGGTCACAATTAGTTGTCGTGTGCGGCTCTCAGACAACACATATGTGACCCATGTGGCCCTTGGGGGACCCTTAGTTCGACATGTAGACTCTACATGATGCCAGTAAGACATAGGCCTTGACTACAGATGACCTGAGAAGTTTAAAAAGAAATGAATGAAGCAAGCATACTCCCGTGGATGTGTAATGTTAGCGTGCATGAACAGTATAGCATAAGTGAGGAAACTTCTGTGTAAAAGGGGTCCGATGCAATGTGCCAGAGAGTATACTGCGATGGTATGGGCATGTGATGCGTGTGGAAGATGACAGCTGTATAAAGAAGGGCAGAGAAATCTCAGTAGATAGAAGTCGTGGAGAGGTAGACTTAGGGGACATGAGTGGAAGACCGATATTAGGGAGTAGAATCTAGTCACTCTTCCAAACTCCATCACACATGCCTTTAAGTTATAATATTTTCTGGCTGTTTCTCTCCCCCAACATCACCACTTGAACACCACACACCTTTCATACACTCATGACATCGTATTTGTCACTGCCTCCTCTTCTTGTTGACACCCATGATATCCCTATCAAACTTCTTACCTTCCCCAACTTGCAACCTCCCCCCATTAGGGTTGTGAAGACTCTTCAGTCGAGGCAATAACCAGTAACCTCCCTAATGATGGTGCCATAATAAAATGCATCTAGCACGCTCTGTAAATTGGTTCGTATTAGGAAGGGTTTCCAGCTGTAGAAACCATTACGAAAAGGTCGAGAGGATCTTCCAGTCACGACACAACATTGTCACCCTCATTAGTGTCACGAAAAATACACTCTGTACACTTTGTATTGTAGCTGGTCATAGGAAGTGCATCCAGCTGTAGAAAACCTGTCAAAAAAGGGTCCAATCGACTCTTCCGTTGTGTCAAAGGCACTGTAAACTATATAATGTTGTTGATCTACGTAATATTCTGTAAAATCGTTAATGAGAGGGAGGGTGTTCAACCATAGAAACCTGCCAAACAAAGGGCTGGGAGGACTCTAGCGGTGCCAAAACATGACAACCTCCCTAATGTTGGTGTCACAATGATATTTATCAGGTGCATTCGATAGGGCGCGCGAACATATGTAAGCAAGATATGGGCCCACAGTCTGATAGACTTAGCCTGTGACGACGCATCCAACCCTTGCTACCAGGGAAAACCGACGTGAAATGGTGATGATGTGATATATTTGAATGAATTTTCTGATGATTTTTATTCTTTAATTATCAAATGTTTACAAAACGTTGTTACGATTTAATGATCAAAAGTTTTTTTTATGGGATAAAAGGAGTAGTTTCTTGTGTAAAACAATTTTCAAACTATATGTGTGTGTGTTTGTGTACAAGTATACATAATATGTAAGTGTGTAAGTACGTACGCATCTATGTATGTGTGTGTGTGTCTGGGAGTGTGTGTATTTATGTTCTGGTTTTATTATTTTAATTGGCAGTATCGGTAGAGGATCGGACATGCTTTCCAGCATAGTTACGTCCCTTTATGATCTGAATTCAAATCCCGCCGAGGTTAACTTTGCCTTTCATCCTTACGGCGTCGATAAAATAAAGTACCAGTAATACACTGAGATAATTGCTGGCCTTGTGCCAAAAGTAGAAACCATTATTTTATAAATGTTCAGGGCGGTGGATTAGCAGTATCGGTAGAGGGGCGGATGCCATGCTTTGCAGCATAGAATTACCACCCTTTATGTTCTGAGTTCAAATCCCGCCGAGGTTAACTTTGCCTTTCATCCTTACGGGGTCGATAAAATAAAGTACCAGTCACGCACTGGGGTCAATTTAATCGACTTTCCCCTCTCCCAAAATTGATGGCCTTGTGCCTATATAAGAACCCATTATTTTATAAATGTTCATCAACAGAGAGAGCCGGTTTCTAACATTGATACAAGTCTTTTTCATTGAAATTTAGACAACATCAGCGAGGTAAATGCGTATGTATATCTGTATATGTATATGCAGAGTTTCTGAAATGTTTTACATGTTTTTACAGTTACATTAATGGATTGTATTTGCATCTTCCTGATTAGCCGTGCCCTAACTGGTTCTGTGAAACCCAACTTCTCAAGATTTGTACTAGGGCAGTTAACATATCCCAGAGCCTAAATGATCACAGGTATAAATCTAAAGGTATAATCAGGATAGGGTATCTACAGATTCTTTATTAGTTCATCATAAATGTTCCCCTTTTGCTAACCTTTACAAACCTGTCAACTCACTCCGTCCAACGGGGAGACCTTCCACACACTTTTTGGGGGTTGAGGGGGTGATGTCTTCTCTTGTGAAAATGGGTATAGCTTTCATTATGTAAAATCTCCCCATTTTGCCTCATTTCTCCCCGCTTTGAGACCCTTTTTTCCATGGTAATCCCCGTTTGGGTTGTTAGAGGTTGGCAGGTTTGCCTTTAGCATTATATTGACATATGTTGGGCAGCTGACTTCCACTACTGCGCATGCCTTCTTTTCTCTGAACCATATCACTATGTCTGGTCTCTTATGCATGCATTTTGTTGGGGTTTTGACTGGAGCATTCTCCCAGTATTATTTCATATTATCTTCACATATGTCCTCCACATAACTGTAATTTTTTATATGTTTATTGTCGGGACTATCCTTTCAACGCATTGCATTGTATAGTGTTTTGGCCACTACATCATTCCTCAAAAGTAGATAGTACCATGCATACATGCCTTAAAGGTAGATAGTACCATGCATACATATCTATTAGGTAGATATGTATGCATGTCTGCATGCATATGTGTGCAGGTATGGATGTTATTGTATGTGTGGATGTGTATGTTTTGAGTTATATGTGTGCATGTGCATATGCTTTGTATCTGTACATGTACAGGGTAGAATATCTGCAGATTTCTCATTAGTTCTGCTTAGATATTTTCCTTTTCGCTAATCTTTAATATTATATTGGCATCTGCTGGGCAGCTAACTTCCAATACTGTGCATGCCTTCTTTTCCCTATGTATGTATATATGTATTTATGGTAAGCATGCAATGTATGTATGTATGTATGTATGTATGTATGTATGTATGTATGTATGTATGTATGTATGTATGTATGTATGTATGTATGTATCCAATGATGGTATCCAATGATGTTGACTTGTTCTTCTTTTTGGTAAATATCATCTTGGTTAAGAGAGTGGGACTGGCTTTGTGCAGTGCCTTTGCTCACTATAAAAGCTTCACGGTACAGGCATTGCTTTATATCTGGAGATCTCTCTACACTTGTCGTCACATGGTACCATGGGCCCAGCACTATGTGTCAAGAATTGTCACAAGTGTAGTGTTTGTACCAGAGTTTTCAAGTCGCTGGCTGAACTAAAAAGTCACACTCGTTCAGCGCATCGGTAGGGGTTCTCCTACATGGATATAAAGTAGTGGCCGTACTCGAAAACGAGTTGGCAGCCACCATGTATGTATGTATGTGTGTAGTATGCATGTATGTACGTACGTATGTATATATGCATGTATGTGTGTGCGTATGTGTGTCTGTCTCTTTTTACGTTTGTGTCTGTGTAAGAGTTTACATCCCGTAACTTTGCAGTCTGACAATTTTATTAACACACTTCAAATAAGTTAGACATTGGCTCCTGTAGAGATAAATGTTTAAAGATGATATATGCGGCTTCAAGTTTATCTTTTAAAATACATAAATATAGAGGAGGGGAAGACGCTGACATTATCATTAAAAAATTATATTTTATTGTTCATTTATGATTTAAA
>OZ024743.1:127804364-127889364 GCA_964016885.1 Eledone cirrhosa
AATGTCCCTTAATCATATCTTACAGTTACTTAAGATCTAATGTCCCATAATCATATCTTACAGTTACTTAAGATCTAATGTCCCATAATCATATCTTACAGTTACTTCAGATCTAATGTCCCATAGTCATATATAAAAATATATATATATGTGTGTGTGTGTGTGTGTGTGTGTGTGTATACATAATTAAATAAACGTATATAAATCTACACACGTAAATACGTATAGGTTAGTATATATTACATGTATGTTTTGTGAAGGTACATATACTTTCTCCTACGTATATTTGCTTGTATATGTTATGGCGTATATATTATATATACTGGTACACGTGCATCTGGTTATGTGTATACGGGAGTTTTTGCGTCTGTGTGAGTATGCGGGTTCGTACGTATGTAGGGTGTGTGTATATGTGTAGTTTGTGTTTTGGTTGACGTTCGTCCGGGAACATATGTGTATTTACATGTATGTATGTATGTGCGCGCGTTATATACGTATTTACGTGTGTATATTTATATACGTTTATTTAATTATGTATACACGCACACACACACACATATATATATATATTTTTATATATATGTTATGTATATTTAGTGTATACGTTCGTATGTGTGCGGGTACATGCGTTGCGTGGGTTCTATATGTGCGTGCGGGTTTTTTTTTTGGGGGGGGGGGTTGTGCACGTGCTTGTATTTGCATACCCATGGCGTGTGTTTTCGCGTATGCTTGTATATGTACGTATTTGGATGCGTGTATGTATATATTTAATTTCAATTACCTCTGTATTTTATTTACTTTATTCTTAACTGTGAAGCCGAGAATCATTCGGTTTCCTAAATAGAATTTTAGTCTACGACTTCAGTTATACCTTAAACGTGGTTTTGTCTTTGCGTGTAATTGTTTTCAATGCACCTAATAATGACGTATTATCTTCGTTTTTTTCCGGGAACGTTTCCACGAACCAAAGTATCGTCTTCCTGTCTTCCTTCAGTTGCAACGTTTTTTGAAATATTTACTTCTGCGTTCACAGATTGACTTTGTTAGTTTCAGAAGATCTCGTTAAGGGTGAAAGCAGCGGTTCTTTGCTTAAACTTTAATCTGTTATTTTTATATATATATATATATATATATACACATATATATATAAGTATGTATACGTACATACATATATGTATACAGACGTACAGTAGTATGTATATATATATACATACATGCACACATATATATATATACGTATGGATTTACCGATCATTTATTATAATGTTCGGTTTGTTTGTAAACAAACATCTCGAATTAAGCCGTACAGTGTTTAGCAACTATCGTTGCCCTTTTGTTCAACACTGACACAGGAACGATGTACTACTTTCAAGCTTATTAGCTATCGTCAGCACCGTATACCTTCTTGTCAGATGATTGAACGGCTGAAAGTATATACTTTCCTTATGCATATTAACGGCTGAGCCGCCTAATTTGCATATCGAGTGAGTTAATCGGCCGGACGCACCGAAAACAATAAATGGAAAAAATGAAACGAAATTTCATTTCTCCATCTTACTCACGGTGCTGACAATAGCTAATAAGCTATAAGGATTTACCGAATATTATAATAAATGTTCGGTAAATCCATACGTACATATATATATATATATATATATGTGCATGTATGTATATATATATACATACTACTGTACGTCTGTATACATATATGTATGTACGTATACATACTTATATTTAAGTAACAGCCGTACTAAGAGTGAGAAATGAAATTTCGTTTCAATTTTTCCATTTATATATATATATATATATATATATATATAACGAAGGAAATGTGGTAAGGAACCAGGTGGACCATAACGCACCAAAGTACTCAATACTTAGGGTAGTAGAGTGGGTAATAGGAACGAGTAGGACCCCGACGGCTGAGCTCAAGCCGTTTCGACGGCTAATTCAGGACTCCAGAATTAGCCGTCGAAACGGCTTGAGCTCAGCCGTCGGGCTTCTACTCGTTCCTATATATATATATATATATATATATATATATATATACATATGAGAGAGCGGGAGGGAGAGAAATAGATAGTGAGAGGAGGAAGATAGATAGATAGGTAGGTAGGTAGGTATCATCATCATCATCATCATCATCATCATCGTCGTGTCTGAAACAGGAGATGCTTCAGCTAGAAATGTCTTTACTACTAGGTCTGCTGGATAAAGACTGGCTAGATCATAAACAGAAATATAAACAAACTCACATTGGCATATTTTTAATAATTCATTTTTTAAAAACCTCCTCATCAAGGATAAAATTCAATTATTCATGGAATCGCTTGAAGATGGGAGTTTTTCGTGGTTATTATTGTGTTTGTCACGTTACCTAGGTTTCTTTACACGTTTGCACTGTTCCGTTTCATCGTCTTTTGTCCCATTTTCCATCCGTTTCATCGTCTTTTGTCCCATTTTCCATCCGTTTATTTGATTTAACATATATTCCAACGCTACACAATACCCTCTCATCCCTCTGACTTTTGGCGTTACACATACACGCACGTATGCACGTACACACAGATACACATACACACATACACACACACACACACATATATATATATTTACATACAAATATATATAAATATAAATATAATCCTTTTTTCTGAGAGATCTCTTGATAAGCCGTATCAACCTTACAGCGATGATGCATTTTCATAGTGCAGAAAACGTTGCACACGAATCGGCGAAACTGCAGTCGGGCTTTTAAGATAAAATAAGTATATGTTTGTCTATTTTTTCCTCATACTTTGTAATTTGTTAAATAGCTCTGATTATTGAATTATATTAATGTTTTGATTATTTTAACTCTTTCGGTCATCAAGCAAAACTTGTTAAGGCGGACACCACATACACATATATACATATGAATATGTGTGTGTATTTCAATATTATATTGTCAGTATTATATTGTCGGTGGATTGGCAGTATCGGTAGAGGGTCGGACGCCATGCTTTGCAGCAAAGAGTTACGGCCCTTTATGGTCTGCATTCAAATCCCGCCGAGGTTAACTTTGCCTTTCATCCTTACGGGGTCGATAAAATAAAGTACCAGTAATACACTGGTATAATTGCTGGCCTTATGCTAAAAATAGAAACAATTAAAAAGGGGCGGTGGATTGGCAGTATCGGTAGAGGGTCAGACGCCATGCTTTGACGAGTAGAGTTACGGCCCTTGCCATTTTGAGTTCAAATCCCGCCGAGGTTAACTTTGCCTTTCATCCTTACGGTGTCGATAAAATAAAGTACCAGTAATGCACTGGGTAATTGCTGGCCTTGTGCCAATAATAGAAACAATTATTATATTGTCCCAAAGTCTCCTATGGTCGAGTTAACCTAGGAGTGTGCTAACTGCTTTTTGTAACAAATACGTTATTTGCTCACTGTCCACCTTACTGCCCTTCTGTGACCAATGTATTACTGGTAATTCCTCCCTCCGCCTCTCGAGATTTTCTCACTTACTACGAACACATCAAGAAAGAGTTCTTTTTTCTAAGGGGTCTCTTGATAAGCCGTATCAACCTGACAGCGATGATACATTTTTATAGTGCAGAAGACGTTGCACACGGATCGGCGAAACTGTAGCCGGGACTGAAAGAAAAGTAGGTATATTTTTGTTTATTATTTCCTCATGCTTTGTAATTTGATATATGTGTGTGTGTGTGTGTGTGTGTGTACACACACACACACACACACATATATATAGTTCAAATATTGGCAAATTCAACCTTCTGTTTCTCCCTTTCCTCTAACTCTCTCTCTCTTTCTCATTTTATCATCTTTTTCCATCTCCTTTTCTCTATCTGTCTGTCTATCTATCTATCTATCTATCTATCTCAAAGACCGAGAAAACTGGGCGCCTGGCACACCGAGTGTGCCCAGGCGCTCACGGCTCTCTGGCAGGCGGACCCGGCTGTCAGTGGAGAATCCACCTCGTCATTCTATAGAGGGCTGGTGGTTAGCAGGTGCGACGACGCCCTCGGAGAAGCCCTAGGCATGGAGGAAGACGAACTGGCCAACCTGTTCGGTAGGACATTCAGCCCGGGACCCATGGATAACTTCCAGAGGTCCCTGGCCTGGCAATGCTACAGAAGGGCTCTGCCCGTTCGAGAAAGGCTCTACAAACACGGGCGCCCGGGTAGGGACCCATCGAAAAAGATCTGTCCCAGATGCGTGTGCGACGAGGAAACCGTTGCACACGCATTGGTACACTGCTCGGGCATTGCCGATCCGTGGGGCTATGTCGAACAACTGCTGTCAAGGGTGGGACCGATCCGGTTGACCACCGAGTCTATTGTAACGATCAAGCCGCCTCCCCTCTTCAAAAACGAAGGAGAGGCGGTGTTTCTGTGCGTAATAGCCATGGCGAAAGAGGTTGTATGGTGGACGCGTCTGAAAGGACTGAGGTCAGACACCTTTCTCTCTGGCCAACAACTGGTCCGTTTCTTCCGATATCATTTCGGAAGAAGGATCAGGATGGAGAGAGAGGTGCTGCACCCCAGCCGTTTCTATGAAAGATGGGTGAAAGTGGCGAGAATGGCCCGTGTGAATGGGCCTTCACTCTACATCAGACTATAGGTGAGGAAGATGAAAGACCAAGGGAGCACCCCTTCTCTGTGCTCCTGAGGAGAAGGGTTGCACACTTTTTTCGGGGGGGGGGGTGCGACCCTCCAAGGCGCCTCCTCTCTATTGAGGACTTTGTTATAAATTTTATTTTTTGTTATATTTTATTTTATTTTTATATATTGTTATTGCCTCCTCCTTATTGAGGACGCCTTGTTTTGTAAACTCCCCCCATTGTACTTGTCCCACTTTTGATGCCCTGGTGGCAAATAAAAGAAACATATCTATCTATCTATCTATCTATCTATCTATCTATCTATCTATCTATCTATCTATCTATCTATCTCTCTGTCTCTCTACCACTCTCTCTTCCACCCCCATCTCTTTCTCACTCCAAACGGATCTTCCTTCTTGGTATTCCAGCATTCCCACATTCTGACATTCTGACATTCCTTCCTAATAAATCAGATATTTCTTTGGTTCTATAGCTGTGATATGAAGGATATTTCGAGGTGAATTTTAACTAAGATATGCTACCAAAGAAAGCTCCACCTGGAATTCAACTTAATTCTCAACCCAGATACACACGTATCATGTTAAGCAACAGTTTAAAATTATACCCAAGGGAATCTACTATGTAAACATATATAATTTCTTTCAACGAGGAACAAGGCTAATTTTACTGCAAGTCGAACGAACTGACCCAACCTGTGAGGCCACGTGCCAATACACGTAATATTACAGTATCATCAAGTCAAAATATTACATAAACAAGTTTTTTTTAACCAAATCAATAATTCCACACACCACACACACACACACACACACACACACACACATATATATATATATATACACATCCATCCATGCATACATGTATATATATATATATATATATATATATATATATATACACACACACGCATACAAACACACACAGTCTGTTCGCTTTTTACGGGAACTTGAATTACACGAATTCTCTTCAAGCCTCTTGGAAAAATATTAACAAAAAAACTTTGCATGAATAACGCGCTATAACGCGTGTGTTTTTTAATTTTTCTATTTATCAAAAATATGATAAAACATTTAGACTTGAATTACGTGAATTTGTTCTATGCACCGCGTTCACGAACGTATCTTGGCATAAAAGGCGGACAGATGCATATGTGTGTGTGTGTGTGTGTGTGTGTGTGTGTGTGTCTGTGTGTCTGTGTGCTCGCGCGCGCGCGCATGTGTGTGTACCAAAGACGAACAAACAAGAGGATGCATTAACATCAAGTCATATTAGTTTCACGCTTAAAAGAAAGAGAGTGAGTTACATAGTCAACGTATCGGGCATTTGCCCTTTATCAGGGAAAACACAAAGGGAAAAGCGCAAAGAAAATAAAAAATAAAAAGTCTTTTTTAATAAAATTAGAAAGAATATAAAAAAGTGGTGGAGTAGTGATGAGTGGGGAAGTGGTCCGGCGTGTGGGTGTGTGGGTCGAGGTGAGGGGTGCAGACGTGTAGTTGGTAGTTGTGTATAGGTAGGGTTGCGTGTGTGGGTGTTAAGTATGTTGTTGGTGGATGTGTGTGTGTGAATGTATGTAGACATGCGTCTGTGCGAGCACGCATGAATATGGACACAAACACACACATGTACATGTGTACACACACATACATACACCCGTATCCCTTGTGCATGTCTGTACGCATGCGTATGTTAGTATGTGTGTTTGGCAGGGATGTGTGGTCGCATGTATTGGTGTAAGCCTGTGTGTACAGAATGGATGGGGTTAGTTTTCGTATCTAGTATAGTCCGAGATGGGTTTTCGATTCCAGGCTGGTAAGTATCCAAAATATGAAATGGCCGTGGGTAGCGTGGCAGAGAAAGGAATTGTGGGTAGTGATAACCACAGGGAGTGTGAGGGGTTGTATGTGAGTGTGTGTATGCGTCTGAGAGAGATAGAGACGGCAGAGTTCTATGGGAGAACTAAGGGATGTGTGTGTGTGTTATATTCAGCGGTCAGATAAAGTGTAGGGGGCGGAGGTTGAATGAGTGAGTGGTAGATGAGGGAGAAGGTCGCTGAGAGCGTGTCCTCGACGTACGGAGGTGGTTGGTGATGCGTGCATGCATAGATATACAAGCACACACACACACACACACACACACACACACACACACACACACACACACACACACACACACACACACACACACACACACACACACATATATATATATATATATATATAATATAAGATCAAAAGATGGTTAAAGGAGTTCCATGTATTTTATTATGCGCATTTCAAAAACAAACATCATCATGCAATAATATTTGTGTTTTCATCAGATAAAACAGGAGAACATGATATGAAGGCTAAAAAACACTTGTGGATAGTGCAGTTTTAAATCAACATATCATATGTTGATTTAAAACTGCACTATCCACAAGTGTTTTTTAGCCTTCATATCATGTTCTCCTGTTTTATCTGATGAAAACACAAATATTATTGCATGATGATGTTTGTTTTTGAAATGCGCATAATAAAATACATGGAACTCCTTTAACCATCTTTTGATCTTATATTATGCATACTCCAGTCCTACAAACTGTAGAGTGCTTCTTATCCGATATCTGCATTGCTTTATTGTACTACAATAAAACTCACCTCCTACATATATATATATATATATATATATATATGTAAGTATGTATGTATACGTACATACATATATGTATACAGACGTACAGTAGCATGCATATATATATATATATATATATATATATATATATATATACACATACAGGTACACATACATATATGAACGCATCAGTTTAGCGGACGCTTATTATGACGCCGCTTTGTTCGTTTGTAAACAAACTGAACAGCCTGAATTTATGCCATACGGTGTTAAGGCAACCACGTCACCTTTTTGTTCAACACTGACACAGGAACGATGTACTAGTTTCAAGCTTGTTAGCTATCATCAGCACCGTATACCCATCTGCCAGATAGTTGAACGTTCGAAAGTATATACTTTCCTTATGAAAAGTATATAGTTCATTATTTTCATTGGTGAGATACGTTAAGCTCAATGCCCCTTTTACCCTTCGTTCTTCGGGAGCCAATAGTTATAGTAGCAGAGCATTTATACTTCAAAATTCAGTAAGACGAAGGATTAAAATTATTGTTGTATATTTAGACATCTACGAACGTTTCAATACAGCCAGAAATTATACACCAATAGTTGAGAAAGATCGAAACATTTTCAGTCAATTAACTCCACATAGGCGCTTTACTCCAAGCCGCATCTCTTCAGGAAGTACAAAAAACAATAATTTGTTTAACATCAAAAAGCAAAGCAAGAATTACATAGGATTCATCGTACATAAGCAGAAAGCAAGAGTGTGTGCTTGTGAACATAGTTACTAAACATGCAAAATAAGTGTATGTGTGTTATTCATACGTATGTTAAAACACATTGGAGTTGTTAATTGGCTATATTAAGCGTTTTCGTGAGAACATTTCAATGCTTACTTTCAATTTTATATCGTAAATACCCATAAGATGTACTAATGCCTATAGTTACGGCCGGCGCAACCATATAGGCAAACTAGACAGCCGCCTAGGGCGCTGATTTCAGGGGTGAAATTCTCCAAATCAACAACAATTTTGAAAAATAAATAAATAAATTTCAGTTTTATTGAGGGTTGATTTTTATCCTGGTTTATTTCATTCGGGGGACAAATGTTGAACATTTTTTTTTAAATTTATTATTTATACATTTTGAAATTAGTATTTTCCTTTGGGGGCGTCATAATCTAACCTTGCCACGGGTACCAGATAGTCTGTCACTGACCCTGCCTATTGTATAATTCTTACAGTAGATTCTCAAACTAAAAATGAATAATTATTGTAATACAAAAATTATTATGATATATACATCACAGAAAATACGTATTTGACTTTGCCTTTCATCCTTACGGGGTCGATAAAATAAAGTACCAGTAATGCACTGGGTAATTGCTGGCCTTGTGCCTAAAGTAGAAACAGTTATTATATTGTAATCCCGCCGAGGTTAACTTTGCCTTTCATCCTTATGGGGTCGATAAAATAAAGTACCAGTAATACACTGGGTAATTGCTGGCCTTGTGCCAAAAAAGTAGAAACAATTATATTGTACATATCGGAAGATGTATTAATGTTTATAATTGTATTCGTATTTTAGATTCTCAAACTACAAATGAATTATTATTGTAATTAAAAAAGTGTTTAACGTTATATATGTATATGATATATATATATTTAATACAATAACAGAGATAGTTTAAAGCTAAACTCTGACTGGTAACCATCTCACTCAACAAACATTTGGTTATATTAAAATATAAACCCAATTTAAGTGTTTGGGGTGCTAACAAAATGTATAATGTGGAAAAACCAGTTGTATTATTTTATGAGATATAATTAAAGTTAAAATATATATATATATATGAAAAACATGGGGAGAAGAATACTGCATGGTTGCACATGGATTACATATTATAAAATTAGTCCCTCATCAGTGATTTGCCAACCATCATTGGTATTTCATCGCATATATATATATATATATATATATATATATATATATATATATATATATATATTTATATAGATGTATGTGTGTGTGTGTGTGTGTGTGTCTGTCTGTATGTATGTGTGCGTGTGTATGAATATATATGTATATGATATATATATATATATATATATATATATATATATATATATATATATATATATATATATATATATATATATATATTTATATATATGTGTGTGTGTGTATGTATGTGTGTGTGCGTGTGTATGAATATATATGTATATAAGATATATATATATATATGTATGCATATATATGTATATAAGATATATATATATGTATATATATATATATATATATATATATACATACATATATGTATATAAAATATGTATATATGTATGTATATAAACTCGGTGTATTTTCGTTACAGATCCTCAAGTGTTTGAGGATCTGTAACGAAAGCATATCTACGCATATATTGTTAACGACAGTTCAACTAAAGATTATGTCACAAGTACACGTTATAATGCCAAGAACAGCTCAGTTAAAGACGGTCTCACAACAACTAAGCATTGTAGGGTTAACGAGGACTTTCGCACCACCACACATATTATAGGGTCCTACCACAACATACACTTGAAACATGCAATAGGAAAAGTAAAGATGGTATCTCGTGTTGATTCATGGTAAATCGAGAGACATAGGTGAGTTATGCTAAATTATATAATAATAGATATAGAGATTGTAACATGTAATAAGGCACGCCACTCATCAGAAATATACCAATGAACGAGCTAATAATGGAACGCCTAGGTGGTCAATTAACCTGCTTGAACTACACTGTTCCTTCTTAAATAGGAAGGACATATTGAATAGAGTAGTAAGAGGTACACTATGTCTGAAAAATATATAGATGGTTATGGCTGGAACATTTTTTTTTTATAAGCCAGCTCAAACAGGTTTGAGCTGGGATCAAAGAGAAGCAACAACCTCAAAGCCCGAATATCCATATTTTACTAGATTATGCTAGAAATATCAGCCAAATTCCTCTCCAAACATATAATATCTAAAAAATAAAATGAAGGACATATGGATAAGGTTGTTGTAGATATATTGTCTAAATATGGAATGAGGAATTCTCGCGATGAGAACCTTTGTATTTGTATCATCCCACCGAGGCCAACTTTGGATCTCATTCTTTGAGAGTCAATAAAATAAAGTACCAGTCGAGGGAGGTGGATTGGCAGAATTTTTAGAACACAAGACAAGATAAATAAGTATCTGCTCCGACTCTTTGCGTTCTGAGTTCCCTCTGTGGACTACATGGGTGATCGACTCAATCTATTGCGAAGATTAACATAACTACCACTTAGTCTTTTGGTAGATTTAGCAGAGTCCACCCTATTCAAAATATTCTGACTACGAGACCTGTTTAAAGATACTCTTCTTCCCTTCCTCTTAGAGGCCCTGAAATAATACCTTCCTTAACTAAACATAAAAAAAAAATACATTGCGTGCCTGACTGCAACACAACCTTTCCATCAATCTATCTTCTACCATCTTTAGGTGTGCTTTAACTCATTTGATACGAAACCGCCTCGAAACCACCCCTGTTTTTTTATGTTTATATTCATCTAAAATATTTTCAACTAAATCTTATGTAAGAACATTTGTTAAATTACGTTTCAAACACCAGCGTAAAAAATGGGGAACTTATAATACTCCAAATTCGTCATCATTTTCAAAATAATTTGAAACCCATAGGCAGAGTCTTTCATGAAAAATATGGTAACGAAAGAGTTAAAGACATATAACAATTCTACAGAAAAAGATATACATCTATACATTCATATACACACATACATATGTATATATAGAAACATACACTCATGTATATATATATATATATATATATATATATATATATATATATATATGTATATATATATATATATATATATATATATATATATATATATATATATATATATATATATATATATAACACATACATAGGTGCACACATACACACTAGCGTGCACACATAAATTACAAACATGCAAGCATACAAAAAAAAATACTTACATACCTTCACATGTACATACATAATAAATACATAATACATAGATACATACAAAATTTGTGAAATTATAAACCAGAAGAACATACATACATATATACACACATACATATTACATACATACATATATACACACATACATATTACATGCATACATGCATACATACATACATACATACATACATACATACATACATACATACATACATACATACATACATACATACATACGTAGATACGTACATACGTACGTACGTATGTACATGCATACATACATAGTATATACATACACACGTACATACATACAGGCATACACCAATCTTGAAATCCGTATACAACAGCATGCTATGAATTATGGATTAGATCAGGTAAATATGACAGTGAGAGATATTGAGAGAGAGAGCGAAAGAGAGAGAGAGAGAGAGAGAGAGAGAGAGAGAGAGAGAGAGAGAGAGAGAGTGAGAGAGAGAGAGAGAATAGGTGAAATAAAGAGTGAAGCTGACTTGGTGGTGGGGTGGGGTTATAGAGGTGACAAAAAGAGACGGAAGAATGGAGGTAAATATACAGAGAATTAATTGACGATATGTATATATATATATATATATATATATATAACGAATAAGGAAAAGCGAAGTAGTTTCAGATGTACAAGTCTTTTAATAATAATGCTGTGATATATATTTCCATGACGACACTGGCCACACTGTTCTGTGTGCGAGTGTCGCGACATCGTCAGACAGCTTGTTACATAATAAGGTTATGTTTCCGAGGCAATATATATCACAGCATTATTATTAAAAGACTTGAACATCTGAAACTACTTCGCTTTTCCTTATTCGATATTTACTCCGTCACTCCTATGTGGAAAAAGTACGTTGAGTGCTTGATATGAATTGCATCAATATTTACCCTAAGTATATATATATATAGGAAAATGTTCAAGACCCCGACGGCAGAGCTCAAGCCATCGATATGGCTATTTCTGAGATGGCTATTTCTTCGACGGCTATTTCTGAGTCCAGAAATAGCCGTCGAAATGGCTTGAGCTCTGTCGTCGGTGTCTCGAACATTTTCCTATTACCCACTCTACTACCCTAAGTATTGAGTACTCTGGTGCATTATGGTCCACCTCGCTCCTTACCACACTTCCTCCGTTATATATATATATATATATATATATATATATATATATATATATATATATATAAACAGAACTTTGATTCATGTAATTTCTATATAACTGCCCTGTAGAACAACTGATGTTATTACATTGAGCTATTTATCTTACTGGTAATAAGGTAGTAATAAATTACTGTCTTTCACTGTTTAGGGTTTAAAATATATATAACTATAAAAAGTTTTAGTCTATACATAACCATAAATAGTATCCTTAATACTATATATATATATATATATATATATATATATATATATATATATATATATATATATATATATATATATAAAAATATATATATATATGTGTATATATATATATATATATATATATATATATATATATATATATATATATATATATATATATATATGTATATATATATATATATATATATATATACATATATATACATAAATATGTATATATACATATATATATACATATATATATATATATATGTATAACAGCCGTACTAAGAGTGAGAAATGAAATTTCGTTTCATTTTTTCCATATATATATATGTATATATATACGTGTATGTGTTTATATATATATATATATATATATATATATATATATAAATGAGACGTATAGAGATTGATATATATATATATATATATATATATATATATATATATATATATATATATATATATATATATATGTATATATACATATATATGTATATATATATATATATGTATATATATATATATATGTATATATATATATATATATATATATGTATATATACATATATATATATATATATGTATATATACATATATATATATATATATATATATATGTATATATACACACATATATATGTGTGTGTGTGTGTGTGTGTGTGTGTGTGTGTGTGTGTGTGTACGAAGAGAGTGGGTGAGTGAGAGAGAACAAAGAGAAAGAGGAAGAAAGAGAGAGTGAAAAACATGGGTTGATCTATACATGGACTGATTGATTGATTGACAGTAGTTAAGATAAGAGATAGAGAGCGAGAGAGAGAGAGAGAGAGAGAGAGAGAGAGAGAGAGAGAGAGAGAGAAAAGAGAGAGAAGGGTTGATATCTACCCGAGCGCGCTGCTCCTAATTCACTATGGCTGTGTAATATCAGTTGTAGTAGTAGTAATAGTTGCATGAGCAGTACCCTAGGTAGCTGTGGTAGGCATGGGTGGATGGTGGAATAAAAATCCATGTTGACTTGGAGGCGATGCAGGCCTGACTGAGGTGGAAATCAAAAACAAAAAAGAACAACACCCTCCATACACACTTAAATATATGCACACACACACACATATACACACACATGCACACATGTACACATACACACATACATACATACATACATACATATATTCATACATATACATACACACACACACACACATATGCACACACACACACACACTCATTCACACATACATACATACATACATATATTCATACATATACATACACATGCACACATGTACACATACACACATACATACATACATATATTCATACATATACATACACACACACAACACACATGCACACATGTACACATACACACATACATACATACATATATTCATACATATACACACACACACACACATATGCACACACACACACACACATTCACACATACATACATACATACATATATATATTCATACATATACATACACACACACACATGCACACATGTACACATACACACATACATACATAAATATATTCATACATATACATACACACACACACATATGCACACACACACACACATTCACACATACATACATACATACATATATATATTCATACATATACATACACACACATGCACACATGTACACATACACACATACATATTTACATACATACATATATTCATACATACACACACACACACACATGCACACACACACACACATTCACACATATATACATACATACATATATATATTCATACATATACATACACACACACACATGCACACATGTACACATACACACATACATACATACATATATTCATACATATACATACACACACACACACACATGCACACACACATTCACACATACATACATACATACATATATATATTCATACATATACATACACACACACACATGCACACATATACACATACACACATACATACATATATTCATACATATACATACACACACACACACACATATGCACACACACACACACATTCACACATACATACATACATACATATATATATTCATACATATACATACACACACACACATGCACACATACACACATACATATTTACATACATACATATATTCATACACACACACATGCACACACACACACATTCACATATGCACACATACATACATACATACCTACCTACCCTACATACATGCATACGTATACACACACACACATACACATTCACACCTTTCACAACCATTCACACACATGTACACATACACAGACTTCATATACAAACACACATACGACTACACACACAAACGAGCAAACACACACACACACACACACACGCACGCACACACACACACACACACACACATCACGCTATACAGTACATAGTGAGGCACACTTATTTCTACTCACCTATCCGTCTATCCATTCCTCTACTCATCTACACGACCACACAATTATCCAAGCCCCATCTATCTGACCCTTCAACCATGTGTACACCCAGTCAACTGTCCATCTCTCCATCCAGTCAACTGTCCGGCAGCCAACAGCCCATCCAGCCATCCAGCCATCTGTCCACCCAGCCAACAGCCCATGCAGCCATCCAGCCATCTGTCCACCCAGCCATCACCCCATCCAGCCATCCACCCATCTGTCCACCAAGTCAACACATCCATCCAGCCATCTAGCCATCTGTCCACCCAGCCAACAGCCCATCCAGCCATCCAGCCATCCAGCCATCTGTCCTCCCAGCCAACACTCAATCCAGCCATTCGCCATCTGTCCACCCAGCCAACAGCACATCCAGCCATCCAACCATCTCTCGACCCAGCCAACAGCCCATCCAGCCATCCAGCCATCTGTCCACCCAGCCAACAGCCCATCCAGCCATCCAGCCATCTGTCCGCCCAGCCATCCAGCAAAATGTCCACCCAGCCAAGAGCCCATGCAGCCATCCAGCCATCTGTCCACCCAGCCAACAGTCCATCCAGACATCCAGGCATCTGGCCACCCAGCCAACAGACCATCCAGCCATCGAGCCATCTGTCCAGCCAGCCAACAGCCCATCCAGCCATCCAGCCATCTGCCCACGCAGCCAACAGCCCATGCAGTCATCCAGCCATCTGTCCACCCAGCCAACAGCCCATGCAGCCAACCAGCCATCTGTCCACGCAGTCATCCAGCCATCTGCCCAGCCAGCCAACAGACCATCCAGCCATCGAGCCATCTGTCGACCCAGCCAACAGCCCATGCAGTCATCCAGCCATCCAGCCATCCAGCCATCTGTCCACCCAGCCAACACTCAATCCAGCCATTCAGCCATCTGTCCACCCAGCCAACAGTCCATCCAGCCATCCAACCATCTCTCGACCCAGCCAACAGCCCATCCAGCCATCCAGCCAACTGTCCACCCAGCCAACAGCCCATCCAGCCATCCAGCCATCTGTCCACCCAGCCAACTGCCCATTCAGCCATCCAGCCATCTGTCCGCCCAGCCAACTGCCCATCCAGCCATCCAGCCATCTGTCCACCCAGCCAACTGCCCATCCAGCCATCTGTCCAACCAGCCAACAGACCATCCAGCCATCGAGCCATCTGTCCAGCCAGCCAACAGCCCATCCAGCCATCCAGCCATCTGCCCACGCAGCCAACAGCCCATGCAGCCAACCAGCCATCTGTCCACGCAGTCATCCAGCCATCTGCCCAGCCAGCCAACAGACCATCCAGCCATCGAGCCATCTGGCCACCCAGCCAACAGCCCATGCAGTCATCCAGCCATCCAGCCATCCAGCCATCTGTCCAACCAGCCAACACTCAATCCAGCCATTCAGCCATCTGTCCACCCAGCCAACAGTCCATCCAGCCATCCAACCATCTCTCGACCCAGCCAACAGCCCATCCAGCCATCCAGCCATCTGTCCACCCAGCCAACAGCCCATCCAGCCATCCAGCCATCTGTCCACCCAGCCAACTGCCCATTCAGCCATCCAGCCATCTGTCCGCCCAGCCAACAGTCCATCCAGCCATCCAGCCATCTGTCCACCCAGCCAACAGCCCATGCAGCCAACCAGCCATCTGTCCACGCAGTCATCCAGCCATCTGCCCAGCCAGCCAACAGACCATCCAGCCATCGAGCCATCTGGCCACCCAGCCAACAGCCCATGCAGTCATCCAGCCATCCAGCCATCCAGCCATCTGTCCAACCAGCCAACACTCAATCCAGCCATTCAGCCATCTGTCCACCCAGCCAACAGCCCATGCAGCCAACCAGCCATCTGTCCACGCAGTCATCCAGCCATCTGCCCAGCCAGCCAACAGACCATCCAGCCATCGAGCCATCTGGCCACCCAGCCAACAGCCCATGCAGTCATCCAGCCATCCAGCCATCCAGCCATCTGTCCAACCAGCCAACACTCAATCCAGCCATTCAGCCATCTGTCCACCCAGCCAACAGTCCATCCAGCCATCCAACCATCTCTCGACCCAGCCAACAGCCCATCCAGCCATCCAGCCATCTGTCCACCCAGCCAACAGCCCATCCAGCCATCCAGCCATCTGTCCACCCAGCCAACTGCCCATTCAGCCATCCAGCCATCTGTCCGCCCAGCCAACAGTCCATCCAGCCATCCAGCCATCTGTCCACCCAGCCAACTGCCCATCCAGCCATCTGTCCAACCAGCCAACAGACCATCCAGCCATCTGTCCACCCAGCCAACAGCCCATCCAGCCATCCAGCCATCTGCCCGCCCAGCCAACAGCCTATCCAGCCATCCAGCAAAATGTCCACCCAGCCAACTGCCCATGCAGTCATCCAGCCATCTGTCCACCCAGCCAACAGTCCATCCAGCCATCTGTCCACCCAGCCAACAGCCCTTCCAGCCATCCAGCCATCTGTCCACCCAGCCAACTGCCCATCCAGCCATCCAGCCATCTGTCCACCCAGCCAACAGCCCATCCAGCCATCCAGCTATCTGTCCACCCAGCCAACTGCCCATTCAGCCATCCAGCCATCTGTCCGCCCAGCCAACTGCCCATCCAGCCATCCAGCCATCTGTCCACCCAGCCAACTGCCCATCCAGCCATCTGTCCAACCAGCCAACAGACCATCCAGCCATCTGTCCACCCAGCCAACAGCCCATCCAGCCATCCAGCCATCTGTCCGCCCAGCCAACAGCCTATCCAGCCATCCAGCAAAATGTCCACCCAGCCAAGAGCCGATGCAGCCATCCAGCCATCTGTCCACGCAGCCAACAGCCCATCCAGCCATCCAGGCATCTGGCCACCCAGCCAACAGACCATCCAGCCATCGAGCCATCTGTCCAGCCAGCCAACAGCCCATCCAGCCATCCAGCCATCTGTCCACGCAGCCAACAGCCCATGCAGTCATCCAGCCATCCGTCCAGCCAGCCAACAGACCATCCAGCCATCGAGCCATCTGTCCAGCCAGCCAACAGCCCATGCAGCCATCCAGCCATCTGTCCACCCAGCCAACAGACCATCCAGTCATCCAGCCATCTGTCCAGCCAGCCAACAGCCCATGCAGTCATCCAGCCATCTGTCCACCCAGCCAACAGCCTATCCAGCCATCCAGCCATCTGTCCACCCAGCCAACAGCCCATGCAGCCATCCAGCCATCCAGCCAACAACTCATCCAGCCATCTGTCCACCCAGCCAACAGCCCATCCAGCCAACCAGCCAACTGTCCACCCAGCCAACACCCCATCCTGCCAACCAGCCATCTCTCCACCCAGCCAACTGCTCATCCCGCCATCCAGCCAACTGTCAACCCAGCCAACAGCACATCCAGCCATCCAGCCATCTGTCCGCCCAGCCAACAGCCCATGCAGCCATCCAGCCATCTGTCCATCCAGCCAACAACTCATCCAGCCAACCAGCCAACTGTCCACCCAGCCAACAGCCCATCCTGCCAACCAGCCATCTCTCCACCCAGCCAACTGCTCATCCCGCCATCCAGCCAACTGTCCACCCAGCCAACATACCATCCAGCCAACCAGCCAACTGCCCATCCAGCCATCCAGCCATCTGTCCACCCAGCCAACAGCCCATCCAGCCATCCAGCCATCTGACCATCCAGCCAACAACTCATCCAGCCATCCAGCCATCTGTCCGGCAGCCAACAGCTTATCCAGCCAACCAGCCATCTCTCCACCCAGCCAACTGCTCATCCCGCCATCCAGCCAACTCTCCACTCAGCCAACAGCACATCCAGCCATCCAGCCATCTGTCCACCCAGCCAACAGCCCATGCAGCCATCCAGCCATTGTGTCTGCCCAGCCAACAGCCCATCCAGCCATCCAGCCATCTGTCCACCCAGCCAACAGCCCATGCAGTCATCCAGCCATCCTTCCACCCAGCCAACTGCCCATCCAGCCATCTGTCCAACCAGCCAACAGCCCATCCAGCCATCTGTCCACCCAGCCAACAGCCCATCCAGCCATCTGTCCATCCAGCCAACTGACCATCCAGCCATCTGTCCACCCAGCCAACAGCCCATCCAGCCATCTGTCCACCCAGCCAACAGCCCATCCAGCCACCTGTCCACCCAGCCAGCAGCCCATCCAGCCACCTGTCCACCCAGCCAGCAGCCCATCCAGCCCATCCAGCCATCTGTCCACAATCCAACAGCCCATCCAGCGATCGAGCCATCTGTTGACCCAGCCAACAGCCCATCCAGCCATCCAGCCATCTGTCCACCCAGCCAACAGACCATCCAGCCATCGAGCCATCTGTCCACCCAGCCAACAGCCCATCCAGCCATCCAGCCATCTGTCCGCCCAGCCAACAGACCATCCAGCCATCTGTCCACCCAGCCAACAGCCCATGCAACCATCCAGCCACCTGTCCACCCAGCCAACAGCTCATGCAGCCATCCAGCCGTCTGTCCACCCAGCCAACAGCCCATGCATCCATCCAGCCACCTGTCCACCCAGCCAACAGCTCATGCAGCCATCCAGCCGTCTGTCCACCCAGCCAACAGCCCATGCAACCATCCAGCCATCTGTCTACCCAGCCAACAGCCCATGCATCCATCCAGCCATCTGTCCACCCAGGCAACAGCCCATGCAGCCATTCAGCCACCTGTCCACCCAGCCAACAGCCCATGCAGCCATCCAGCCATCTGTCCACCCAGGCAACAGCCCATGCAGCCATCCAGCCATCTGTCCACCCAGCCAACAGCCCATGCAGCCATCCAGCCATCTGTCCACCCAGGCAACAGCCCATGCAGCCATTCAGCCATCTGTCCACCCAGCCAACAGCCCATGCAGCCATCCAGCCACCTGTCCACCCAGCCAACAGCCCATCTAGCCATCCAGCCATCTGTCCACCCAGCCAACAGCCCATGCAGCCATCCAGCCATCTGTCCACCCAGCCAACACTCCATCCAGCCATCCAGCCACCTGTCCACCTTGCCAACAGCCCATGCAGCCATCCAGCCATCTGTCCACCCAGCCAACAGCCCATCTAGCCATCCAGCCATCTGTCCACCCAGCCAACACTCCATCCAGCCATCCAGCCACCTGTCCACCCAGCAAACAGCTCATGCAGCCATCCAGCCGTCTGTCCACCTTGCCAACAGCCCATGCAGCCATCCAGCCATCTGTCCACCCAGCCAACAGCCCATCCACCCATCCAGCCATCTGTCCACCCAGCCAACACTCCATCCAGCCATCCAGCCACCTGTCCACCCAGCCAACAGCCCATCCAGCCATCTGCCCAGCCCAGCCAACTGACCTAGCCTTCCATCCAGCCATCTGTCCACCCAGCCAACAGCCCATCCAGCCATCCAGCCATCTGTCCACCCAGCCAACAGTCCATCCAGCCATCCAGCCATCTGTCCACCCAGCCAACAGCCCATCCAGCCATCTGTCCACCCAGCCAAGAGCCCATCCAGCCATCCAGCCATCTGTCCACCCAGCCAACAGCCCATCCAGTCACCCAGCCATCTGGCTCTCCAGCCAACACCCCATCCAGCCATACAGCCATCTGTCCACACAGCCATCCAGCTATCCAGTCCTCCAACCATCTGTCCACACAGCCAACAGCCCATCCAGCCATCTGTCCACCCAGCCAACAGCCCATCCAGTCCTCCAGCCATCTGTCCACACAGCCATCTGACCATCCAGCCATCTTCCCCTCCAGCCAGCTGTCCACCCAGCCAACTGCCTATCCTTCCACTTCCAGCCATCCCTCCACCCAGCCAACTGACCCTCCAGCCATCTGTCCACCCAGCCAACTTCCCGTCCCAGCATCCAGCCATCTTCCCTCCAGCCATCTGTCCACCCAGCCAACTGTCCCTCCAGCCAACTGTCCATCCCTCCATCCAGCCATCCCAGCATCCAGCCATCTCCCCATCCCAGCCCTCCAGCCATCCCTCCACCCAGCCAACAGCCCATCCACCCAGCCATCATCCCTCCAGCCAACTCTCCACCCAGTGTTCGTATGTGTGTCTGTATATGTAGTGTGTGCATATGCGTATGAGTGTGCATGGTATTGAAATGACTCTGTGGTTGTGTGTGAATATGTATGTGTGAGTTTATGAAGTGTGCGTATGCAGGTATGTATGCAGGTATGTATGTGTGTATGTGTGCATGTGTATTTATGTGTGAATGTGTATGTATATATATATATGTATAAGAGTGTGTGTATGTGTGTGTGTATATATTTAGTTGTGTATGGAGGGTGTTGTTCTCGACTACACAATCTACCACATTATACTTGCTCTACCTAGAGCCACCTCAGTATCTCTTAACACAACCATCACCTCTACAACATCAATATTTAAGTAGAAACACTTGACTCTCTGTTGTACAGTTGAAACTCTCTCTCTCTCTCTCTCTCCCCCTCCCCCCAACCGCACTCTCTCTCCATCTCTGTGAGTGTATTGTGTGTGTGTGTGTGTGTGTGTGTGTGTGCGTGTGCGTGTGCGTGTGTGTGTGTGTGTGTGTGTGTGTGTGTGTGTGTGTGTGTGTGTGTGTGTGTGTGTGTGTATGTGTGTGTGTGTGTGTGTGTGTGTCGTTTTGTTTCCTGGGAAATGAAAAAGTTCAAATTTTAAATCAGTTAAAAAGAAATGTTTCGTTTAGAAAACCAAAAATAATACTACTCTACTTCTTTCTTCTTTTTCTTCTTCTTCTTCTTCATCGTCTTCTTCTTCTTCTTCTTTTTCCTTTTCTCTTCTTCTTCTTCTTCATCGTCTTCTTCTTCTTCTTCTTCTTCTTCTTCTTCTTCTTCTTCTTCTTCTTCTTCTTCTTCTTCTTCGAAGTTATCCCACTTTCCTGAGTTGCCTTCTCCTAGAAGAATGCCCTGACAAAGGCTAGGGGTCCTTCACTCCCAGTGGTTTAACCACGCGGTACATGTATATATACATATTTACACACTTTTGGATGGCCGTTGACTCTTATGAGTTCTTCCGCCCTTTGTCAGGTTTTGTTTTTTGTCCTGCAGGGTGTCCAAAATCACCCTCCTCACCAAGTAAACTTGGTGGGGGTTGCCGGTTTAGTCGCCGACATTCATACATACATACATACATACATACATACATACATACATACATACATACATACATACATACATACATACATGTGAGTGTATATATCTCTGTATATATACAATATAGAGGTAACCGTGACTGCATAATTAACTACTAACAAACGTGCTAATATGCAAATGTCCATTTTAGGATATTACTGTAAGTGATATGGTATATAAGCCTCTCTGTAACCTATTTCCTTTTGGTTGTTTAGAACTTATCTTATACATGTGTAGAACTTATCTTATACATGTCTTCTGATAAGAAGCCAACTATATTCGAAATCAATTAAAAGTATTTATCATTTCTTCAATTTACAGGGAAAGACATATATTTGGCATGCTTACATATTTATATACTAAAAATTTGTAAATTCATATACACATTTCCGTTGTTACGATTACTTCTATACTCTATTTATACAGATATAACTTTATCGGTTGCGAAGCGTATAACTTTATATATATATTCTGCACAGTTTCTGCCTCCCAAATTTTACTCAGTAAGCCTTTATAAACCCGATGTTACTTAATCCATCACCCAGTTTAACACCAACACCTTGCTTAAAGATGCTTTGGAGTCGTCCATTCTGTTGTAAGCATTATGGGTGGGCATCGTTTCCTATTAGAGGACTACTTTTGCCCTTCCTCTCACCAGTCACAAAGGTCTTGATAAAAAGGGAATAGGTCCTTACCCTCTGCCTCTAGCTAAGCCAATATAAGAGCACACAAAATAATTTCACTGCACGATACTCTATAGGTTCATCAAATACAGCATCACTGGTTTCTGACCGCAGCCATGCTGGGGCATCGCTTTGAAAGGATTTAGTCGGTCTTTTCGACCCCAAATTTTACTCACAGGATATTGATTGGTTAGGGCGATTACCTTCCACCTCGAAAGAAAATTTTAAAAAGAAAGAAATAGCACACGATATTTTGTATGGCACTCTACAGATTCTGCCAATCCATCATCCTATCTATATAAAATATAATTCAAAATATCATTTAACACTTTTTATACCAGTCTGAATAAAACCGTCTCAGGTTCCATGAAACAAAACCTCCAATTTAAAGAGTCCCTGCTTAAATTAAAATCTTCCAACGGCATTTTATATAAGAACTATATATTTAGTTATTATCTTAGTAGTGAAATAATTAATAATTCTAGTAACCCACAAAAATTCTTCCTTAATTAATTTATATAGAATGTATTTCATTAGAAATACTGTCACAAAAGGGTTAAAAGCTATGAAGGTTGCAGGAACATCTTCAAAATTTACAACATCATATTCACTTTTTTTTTCATTAGTTAAACTTATTTTTAAACATACTTTCAATATTCTATACTTTTGTTCGTTAATAAACAATTCATGAACTTATATCCAAACTAATGCATATACCATGGAGTACCATGAGATTTTCTGAAGTTAGTGTTACAAATTGCCCACGTCATCATCTCATTCTAGATACGTGAGTGTGTGTCCGTGAAACGTATACATATACACCAGGTCCGACCACAAAAGAACCAAACTCCCACTGTCACTGCCCCCGTCTCTCTCACACTCCCCATCATTCACTATTATGAGCGATATTCTCAGTTCTAAGGAAATGGATTGGCAGCATGGTTAGTGCCTTGGATGAAATGTATAGCAATATTTAATTGCGGCTCTCTACGTCCCGGTTTCATATCGTGCCAAAGTGACCTTTGATTTTCATCCTTCCGAGGTCGATAAAATAAAGGACCAGTCAAGTATTGCGGTTGATAAAACAGACTTTCCCTTCTGCCAAAATTGCTGGCTTTGAGTCAATGTTAGAACGAATTATTTTATCAGTTCTAAGTGGAACAGAGAAAGTTGAATCTTCGATGTAAATTCAGATAACTTGACGGAGAGTCCTCAACGATGCTCCATTAAAATATTTTGGCGAGAACGAATTCATGTAATTATCTTAACTTTCAAAGAATCATCTCAAAGTTTGTGTTCACAGAACAAGACGACCAATTTGGAATATAAATGATAGCAGGGTTACATATAATTACTTCTTTATAGTTATAATTATAATGTTGATTTTGTCGAGAGAAGCTCTGATGGATATATGTAAACATAAAGAGTATATCTACACACACATGTATATATATATACACACAGACACACACATACGGACACACACGCACACACACATTACACACACACACACACACATATATATATGTATGTATATATATATATACTCTGTCCTACGCCATTTTGTTTCTGTGTGTGTCACAGAAACAAAATGGCGTAGGACAGAACAAAGGAGAGGCACAGAAACAAAGAAAGGAATCCCCAGTTACTGAAGAGGTCACAGAGTGTGTGACGAAAGAACTATGACTATATATAAACAACTATCTGGTTGTGGAACCAACCAACCAACCAGAAATTTATAAATTTATTATAAATTTATTATAATAAATTGAAGTGAAAGCAACTGGTGCGTGTGTTTCTTATTGGCAACATGACCCTCCCAAAGTATAACAATATATATATATATATAAGGGCGGTGCCCCAGCATGGCCTCAGCCGGATGGCTGGAACAGGTAAAAGATAAAAGATATTTATCTATGTATATATGTATATATACAATATAACTTTTTAATTTAGAAGGGGATTGTTTAGCAACTTTATAGACATACTACTAAAACCAATTTTCAAACACATACCAAACCTTGTAAGAGACGACCTGGACCTCTTAAATCACCTCCCCAAACATGTCAACAACGACATTATTATTGTGTCTTTCGATGAAGTGAATCTCTATACGATGGTCGCACACCAATACGGACTAGAAGCAATAGGGTTCTGGCTAGAAAAATACCCCAATGAGATCCCCAATGAGATCCCCAATGAAAAGGATAGAAAAAGCTTCATCACCGAGGGATTAAAATTAATTTTACAAAACAACTTTTTTGATTTCGATAGCAACACTTACAAACAAATATCGGGGACTGCGATGGGTACTAAAGTCGCTCCAACTTACGCTAACTTAGTCGTGGCATACTTGTAAATCCAGATATATGAACAATTCAAATTAAAATACGGCTTGAACTTCCACAAATATTCGTTAGAGAATTGGAAACGCTACTTAGATGACTGCCTTATTCTATGGTCTCACACACTCGACCAACTAAATGAATTCAAAAAATGTTATTAACAGCATCAGTAACCGCATCCAATTCAAAATGGAACACAGTCGAGATCAACTCCCATTTCTGGACATCTTAATCATAAAAAGACACAAATATTGAAACTGACATCCACTACAAATACCTGCTATTCACCTCCAGTCATCCAAAGCACACGAAGACGAACATTCGTTTTAATTTAGCAAGAAGAATTTGCACAATTGTCCTCAATTATGAAACACGAAATAAAAGACTCCGAGAATTAAAGGAAATTCTGCTCGAAAGACAGTACCCACCGTTATTAATAGATAATGGAAAAGAAAGGTCTAAAACAATAGACATTGAAGAATTACGAAAACCATAGCAAACACAAGGTACGTCCAATATTCTATCATATATCTCAACAAAAAAATCCAAGAAATACGGAAGCATACAACATTATCCACAATAACATCACACTATTGAAACAAGACCCAGGGATGAAAAAAAGCACTTGAAACACACAATATAATTTTAAAAAAAGACAACCTAAATCACTAAAAATATTACTCAACAGTGCCAAATTACCCACAACCAACCCAACACCTACTGTCAAAAAATGTGGTCGTTCTAAATGCGGAACTTGCACTCACCTCATTGAAGGCACAATATATACATTTCAATCAGGACAAAATTCATTTCACTTGTTCATCAAAAAATTTATTTCATGCCATTAAATGTAAAGGATTTAAATCCTTTACATTTAATGGTATGAAATAAATTTATATAGGACAAACTAAACTCACCCTCAGAAACAGAATGACAATTCATCACCAACAATTACGAGACCCTACCACATGACAGAAGATATGCGTGCAAACAATAAGACACCCAAATTCCAAGTCTTCCCACTTTAACTTTGCTCTGACAATACAACAGACCAAATACGAATAAATAAGGAAAATATATTTATTCAAAAATATTTATTCAGTATTAAATATAGTTTAATATACGTTAATATGTTAACACCATAACATGCTAACCATAACACACACATAACAGCCTTCTCTATATTCGAAAATAAAACACCAGAGCTAAATATACTTTAACATACGTTGATATTTTAACACCCTAACATGACACCTCAGCACGACATCAGCCATATTCACTGAACCAGAACTATTTCTTCCCCTCCCATTTCTTAACCATTATCTTTTGTTTGGCACAAAACTTTCTATGACAAACCATCCTATTGTGGCCCCTATATTATATGCCCAATCACGTGACTGTAATCAAAGATTAAAAGGGCAAATACAATAAGAACTTTCGAACATGAACTGACGCTAAATTTATTGTACTTATTCACGTGACAGTCATCAACCAACCAAATTACTTTAAAAATAAACCGACCAAATTACTTTATAAAACAAAAAGAACTTTCGATCACGAACAAGATGCGAGACAAACCACAACAGAAACAAAACCCTCCATCTCAATTTTACTGTGAAACCGGTAAAGTAAATAAATAAATATTCTTAAAAGACTCCAGTTGCATTTTCAATTTCTTTTCCTTATATATATATATATATATAGAGAGAGAGAGAGAATTTAGCGAGAATCGCATTTCGGCGGGTAGAAATTAGCGAAATATATATATATATATATATATATATATATATAAATGGAACTATCGACTTTAGTCAAATCGAACCGAGGAAACAATGTTTCCGTTGGTCTTTCCAATTGCTAATACTTTCTATCGGTCGCAACTCCAGATAGAAGGAGCAACGTAAAATAAAGTGTCTTGTTCAAGGACATAACGCATCGCCCGGTTCGGGAATCGAACTCACAACCTCACGATTGCGAATCCAATTCTCTAACCACTCGGCCACACGCCTATATTATAACGAAGGAAGTGTGGTAAGGAACCAGGTGGACCATAACGCACCAGAGTACTTGATACTTTGGGTAGTAGAGTTGGTATAGTCGTCAAAACGGCCTGAGCTCTGTCGTCGGGGTTTTGACTCTTTCCCTATATATATATATATATATATATATATATATATATATATATAGAGAGAGAGAGAGAGAGAGAGAGAGAGAGAGAGAGAGTGAGTGAGAGAGAGAGAAAGAAACAGAGAGAGCGAATTAGGAATTAGCTTCATGCATAGGTGTATACAGATATGTATTGAAATTTCGTATTTTTAAAGAAACACGGTATGTTTATGGATAAACATTTATTTATATTTAAAGAGTGGTATGCTCATGCGCGGAAATACTATAAAATAGCTTATGAAATAGGATGAGGACTCTTAAGGACGGAAAAAGAAGTTGCCATCAGCCGTTACGATGAATCAAATCTCATATCTACCAGATACCGGCTAGGCACTTTGAACCATTAAACCAAGGTATCGTGACAACGGACCCAGTTCCTCCGTAAAATCGGATCGTTAACAGACCCTCTGACGGAGGAAACCCGCGAGGTGGGGAGGCTGTTGCAGTGAGTGTCACTGGCCATTGACCGCGGAAATGCCTTTGCAGTTTTGTCCGCGGGACGTAGCCTAAACATCGCCCCGCCTCAGGCATAGAGCCTATCGCCCTGTTTCCTCCCCCTCCCCTTTTCCGTGATCACATAGTCCTTGCTTTTTTCCTCGTTTTCCTCTCATTATGGCATTCATATCCCTTTCTTCTACTTTTCTATACAGTCAGTTCTGCCTTTTTACCCCTTCTCCCCTGTTTTATGCTTGGTTTTGTTTTATCATTTTTTCTTTTTTTCTTTTTCTTTTATGCTTCCATCAATATTTGTAATGTTATTCATACACCTGTGAATTGATTTATTAAACATAAAATAGCTTATTGATAGGCACATATAGTAAGTACAGCGAATATTTTAAAATTTATTTTAAAACTTTTTCTCTATTTGCTAGACCTGGATTTTATATATTTAATTATGTCTCATATAAAATAATACAACCAACTTTCCACGGAATACTGTATAGTTAGCACCCCAAACACTTAATTGGGATTATACTTAGGTATATCCTAATGTTTGTTGAGTGAGAAGGAGTTGACCAGAGTATCGCTTAAAGATTTCTCTGTTAATGTATTAAATATATATATTAGTAAAAAGGAAAAGAAAATGCTGACAAATTTTTCCCAGTGAAAAATAGTTTAATTAGGAATAAGTATAAATTAGTAATAAGTATTGGTTAGTATTCAGTTTTAGTTTTAAGTTTTAACCGGTTGCGCATTTCTAATGCTTTTCAAAAATAATTTTGAGATAGAACGCTCGTGATGTTTGCTCTAATCATTAGATTAGAGCAAACATTAGAGCAAACCGGTTAAAACTTAAAACAAAAACTGAATACTAACCATACTTATTACTAATTTATACTTATTCCTAATTAAAGTATTTTTCACTGGGAAAAATTTGTCAGCATTTTCTTTTCCTTTTTACTAATATATCACAACTCGTGTGTCACACCTCTATTTTTTTTAAATATATATATATATATATATATATATATATATATATATATATATATATATATATATATATATGTATCATCATTTCATTTTTCATCATTTCATTTTACGTCCGCTTTTCCCTGCTTGCAAAGGTGGGACGGGAACTGATTCTGGCTTGATTTCTACAGCTGGATGCACTTCCTAACACCAACCTCATTTACAGTGAGTGGTGGGTGCTTTTTTGCCGTGGGACCTCCACGACCACTTTTGCAGTGGAATGATATTGACCCCAGTCCCTATTATCTCATTTCTACAGCTGAGTAAACTGGAGCAATGTGAAATAAAGTGTCTTGCTCAAGGAAACAAGACATCACCCGGTCTGAGAATTGAACTCACAACCTTTCGATTGCAAGGCCAATGCTCTAACCACTGAGCCTCCATTTATACATATATATATATATATATATATATATATATATATATATATATATATATATATATATATATATATATATATATATATATATATATATATATATATATATATATATATATATATATATATATATATATATATATATATATATATATATATATATATATATATATATATATATATATATCGTCTACGATTTCACAGAACTTATGTTTACCGAATTCGCAGACCAGACCCCTTCTTCCTCCCGTTAGACCTGTGCGAAATTCCTTCCTTGCTCACATTACAACCAGGTTTGATGGTCTTTATTCTCTCGTTCACGATTTCACCGAATTTAAATTCATAGAAATTTGGGACTTCTCTCCTTCTTCCTCACTTTCTGTTGCTTCACCATTTTGTTTGTTTACCCTCGCGTCCCCTTTATTTACGTGTCCCAACGACTTTTTTTAGCCGTTGCTCGCACCAACCGGAGGTATATGGCGATGAAATGCCTATGATGGTTGGAAGATCACTGATGAAGGACAAACTTTTTCATATGTAACCCATTTACAACTCCGCAGCGCCCTTATTATCATATATATATATATATATATATATATATATATATATATATATATATATATGTATATATATATATATATATATATATAACGGAGGAGTTGTGGTAAGGAACCAGATGGACCATAACGCACCAGAGTACTCAATATCTAGGGTAGTAGAGTGGGTAATAGGAGATAGTATTTCTGGACTAAAGTGGACTTTAGTCCAGAAATAGCCGTCGAAACGGCTTGAGCTCTGCCGTCGGGGTCATACTCTCTCCTATATATATATATATGGAAAGTGTAGTAAGAAACCAGGTGGATCTGGATATCGAAACGACCGGAGCTCAGCCGTCGGGTCCTGAAATTAGATAGCTGAATGTCAACATTTAAATGTTAACAAACCAGGTGTACGTAGCCAATCTGTCGGACCTTCACGAAGCGCTGAGAGGATAAAATTAATACAAAGAGTGATGTGTTCATGCATAGAGATATATATAGTTCAATATTAAAAAAACAAACAGAGAATTACACAATGTTTTATTAGTTTCAGGCTTGCTGGAAAAGATAGATGAATACTGTTTCATTCGGTTGAGTCATTTCCACATTTCTGAAATAAATCATATACCCTCTCTACTTAATGTATTGCGTATTTTATTTAACTAGTCTTTTTCTATTCCTCTAGGAAGAACCTCTCTCTCTCTCTATATATATATATATATATATATATATATATATATATATATATATATATATATATATATATATATATATATATATATATATATATATACTTATATTTAGGTATCAGCCGTACTAAGAGTGAGAAATGAAATTTCGTTTCATTCTTTTCCATTTATATATATATATATATATATATATATATATATATATATATATATATATATATATATGTATGTATATATATATATATATATATATATATACCATACATATGTGTATATGTGTGAGTGTGTGTGCGCACAACCATATGAGTTGCTGTACAAGTGAAAATAGTAAAATATCATTTTTACAAAGCATTCAGTGATGTTTATTTTAGTAGTCAAATCTAAAACATAGTCGTGACCACACTTGAAATAAAGAAGCTGTGGCATTAAAAATTGTTACTGAAGGTAGTTTTATTTATTAGTGATATCCTTCATTTCTGCTTCTACCACATCATATGCATCATTTAAATACATATCATGTTAGTAACTTAAACTAAAACAAACCTGCTTTCTCTTGTGTTTTGTAAATTAACCCGTTGCTCTATATTAAAAGGATTACATTTGTATAAGTACTGCTATCAAATAGCATTTATTGAATCATATCTGCATTTTATGAGAATTTTTTTTAATATATTATATAATTTATTAGTAAGATAGCTATTTCAGTCTTCAGATGATTGAATAGAATTCTCGTTATTAAATTAAGTTTCAACGGTGGAGAATTGGCAGAATGCGTTAGTGTTTTGGATTAAATGCCTTGGTATTTGCTCTAGTTCATTGTGTTCTGAGTTCAAATCCTGCTTAGGTCAACCTTGTCTTTCATGTTTTCAGGCTTGATAAATAGAATACCTCTCGAGTGGGCAGTGGTCCGGCGAAATTGTTAAAATGTCGGGCGGGCGCGGGATGATTTTGTGTTCCATGAATTCTAAATAAAATATGTTTATAAAGTTTGGGAGCAGAATGTAGCGTTCGTGTGACAGTTATTATTAAAATAGATGAAGTCACAATCTCTGCGTGGAATGCTTACGTACTTACGCATTAATTTCATGAGCAGAGCCGTTCTGTTCATCACACAACTGGAACACTGATTGTCGAAACCAACGGACGTCCATTTGCTGCCAAAAATCCAATAATCTTTAGAAACTAGATTTGCTTTCGAAGCCAAACCTGTGTTCATTTCTTCAGTGTTTTTATTTGTTTGTTGAGGTTTGGTCGTTGCCAAGTAGTTACAACTCCCAACTTATATATAAACTTGTATTCTCACTTATCTTCTCTGTTGGGGTTTATCCTTGCTTCACTCTCTTCTCCTCGGTAAAGAGAAACTTACTCACAGGTATATATATATATATATATATATATATATATATATATATAATACATATATACACATATATATACATGCATACATACATATATACATGTGTGTGTGTGTGTGTGTGTGTTATATATATATATATATATATATAGTGTAATAAAGATTTGGTATAAATATCCATAGGACGAGTTAAGTATAATTAGTTACAACTGTGAGACGTAAAGGTATTTAAGTTTCATTGGATTATTCACACCAACCCATTCAGCCTGTCATATAAATAACAATGGCTTCTAACAATGGACATTTTAGAAAATACAGGAGAGTTCTAAGGGTAGGTAATCCCGAATTTATCTATAAATACACGCATCTCTTGAATAAAGTAAGTGAAAGGGGAGGTAACTATAAAAAAAGCAAGGTAGGCAACTTCTGTTTCACGGGGAGCCCAGGGGTTAAGTAGAAAAGTCGAAGAAAATAAATTCAGTCTAGACAATTTTTCAGAACAAACTTTGCTTCATGATGACAACAACTGAAGCGGGTTTTTAAACACCATTTCCCTGAAGCTAGTTGCAAGAGTATAATCCACTTCTCCGAGTTACACAGCTGGCAAAATTTCATCCCATTGACATAGGGGGTGGATTTTTCCTGTATCTTCAATATAATAGAGAACGCTGGGCCGTTAGTTTTGAGGTTCCACATATGGTTCGTGAGCTGAGTGGTATGTTTTTGTCAGGATGTCTGAAGATTGTTACGTGGTTCAGGAAACGAACGGCTTTTGAGCCGGCTCTCAAACATTCCTACATAGGTCCAGGCTTCAGTTTGGTGGTTCTGGTTGGTGGAGGTCACTTCTGCTTCATATATCACCATTAGAGTGTCGCACTGTTGATCCAGAGGGAATGACTCTGGCCTTCTGCATCCACATTTGTAAGGTGGAAGGATTTTGCGCTTGTTGGTGTGGGATTTTATGTTACTGGTAAAAGAGTAGCCTATTTTTACTGTATGGCTGTTGAATATTTGTCGGTATTTAAGGCCTACAAGAAAGTGAAAATCTAGGAGGGCTAGGAATTTTCTACCTACTAATGTAGGTAGAAAATTCCTAGCCCTCCTAGATTTTCGGGGGTAGTGGAATGAGAGGCTCCTAGTATTCATTAAGACATCTCTCTAGGAGAAGGTTACTCTAATGTGAAACCTGCGACTTCGTTTGCATCCAATGATGTCGATCAGTTCTACCTTTTGGGTAAATGCATTCGATGTTCAGAGAGTGGGACTGGCTCCATGCGAAGCCTTTCCTCACTTAAAAAAGCTTCACGCATCGCTTGATATCTGATATTTTCTTAAGTATCAAGCAATAGCATTACTCGAAATCGAGTTGCAGCTATCATATATGTCTGTCTATATATATATATATAAGAAACAATTATTATCATCATACAACGGCCCTTGCCATTCTGAGTTCAAATCGCGCCGAGGTTAACTTTGCCTTTCATCCTTACGGGGTCGATAAAATAAAGTACCAGTAATGCACTGAGTAATTGCTGGCCTTGTGCCAAAAGAAGAAACAATTATTATCATCATACAAACACAAGCAAACGCAGATATATTATCTATGTAGATTTTTGGTTTTAATAACTCTGGTTTTACTTAGTTTTTTTTTTTTTTTGTTAATTTGTTTTTAGTTTCTATATTTAATATACATAAACATATTGTATATGGGTTTATTTTGTTTATGTTTAGCTTTATCTTCCAAAATATCACTTCTTTAATTGCCAAGATGTATCAGACTTACCTTTTCTGTTAAAAGCTATGACTGCGATGGCAGTTGTGTATGCAGTGATGTGGAACAGAAGAAAATAACCACATAGACACATGAGGGAAATATTTATAGAAGGCATATGAGAATTTATTCATATACTTCGCAGCGTGTATGTAACCGCTGCTTGTCCATCAATCTTGGAATGTCAAATATATTCTCACTGAATTAAATAACTGAACATTATATATACTAGCAGAAAAACTACCCAACGGTTAGTTTTCTGCTAGCATGTGTAGTGTGTATATTGATATTATACACAAATATATATGCATGTAAATATGATACATCAAATAAAATCGTAATTGACAATATACACAGAAATTGAACAAAACCGATGTTACACTGTCTTCTGTAATCAGTAATCCATGATATATTAAAAAAAAGACGACATTATATATAAATTGCATTAGGAGAAAATTAGCGACGGAAATATATGCGATTATAAGTGTTATAATATAACGGCCGCTAACCGGAAGTGTTGACAGTTGATAATTTTAAAGAAGTGAATTTTAAAGATTAAGCTATAAAATATATTTAATCAACAGCCACGAAGTTTAGCACATAAATTATGTAATATAAATTATGTAATATATATATATATATATATATATATATATATATATATATATATATATATATATATATATCAGAATGGAGGCGGTAAAAACGAGTTAGACCATTACTCACCAGACTACTCGATACTTGGGTAGCAGAGCGGATAATATGAAAAAATTCAGGACCCCGATGGCTGAGCTTCGGTCGTTTCAACAGCTAGATCCGAACTATATATATATATATATATATATATATATATATATATATATATATATATATATATATATATATATATATATATATATATATAAAAATATATATTTAAAAAAATAGAGGCGTAACACACGAGTTGTGATATATTAGTAAAAGGAAAAGAAAATGCTGATAATTTTTCCCATTGGAAAATAGTTTAATTAGGAATAAGTATAAATTAGTAATAAGTATTGGTTAGTATTCAGTTTTAGTTTTAAGTTTTTACCGGTTGCGCATTTCTAATGCTTTTCAAAAATAATTTTGAGATAGAGCGCTCGTGATGTTTCCTCTAATCAGATTAGAGCAAACATCACGAGCGTTCTATCTCAAAATTATTTTTGAAAAGCATTAGAAATGCGCAACCGGTAAAAACTTAAAACTAAAACTGAATACTAACCAATACTTATTACTAATTTATACTTATTCCTAATTAAAATATTTCTCTCTGGGAAAAATTTGTCACCATTTTCTTTTCCTTTTACTAATATATATATATATATATATAGACAGACTGAACAAAAAAAAATGGCGTAGACATACAACACAACAGGAGGAACAATGAATATAACACCACTGACGATGTTGCAGATGTGCAACGAAAGATTTATGTAAACTATATATATATGTGTTTGTCTATATTGTATCTGTATTATTTTTGACTGCCGGTCAGTCAATGGCAACATTGAGGACCGAGTAAGTTAGATCGCAGATATATATATATAAAAGACAGCGAGAAGCGAAAACCAACCAAACAGTGAGTGTGTTCTGTTATTAATTCTGGCAATATTACGCAAATATGACCCTCCCCAAATATAACTATATATATATATATATATATATATATATATATATATAAGAAAATGAGGTTTTTTAAATGAAAAAAAAAACGAGTGAAAGTGTAAGAAAAAGGAAATCGAAAATGCAACTGGAGTCTTTTTAAGAATGTTTATTTGTTTCCTTTACCGGTTTCACAGTTCAAAGGAAACAAATAAATATCCTTAAAAAGACTGCAGTTGCATTGTCGATTTCTTTTCCTTATATATACATATATATATATATATATATATATATATATATATATATGTGTGTGTGTGTGTGTGTGTGTGTGTGTGTGTGTGTGTGTGTGTAAATACAGGGTGTCCCCCAAATATGTATAAACAATAAAATCTTTAAAAATGCATTTAAATAAATTCTGTTTTATATGCAATATTTAAATTATGTAAACAATTTTGGGTGTTTACATAATTTATGTATACATTTTGGGGGGAACACCTTGATATATATACTGGGGTTATTTGTTAAATGACTTGGTCTGAGACCGATTAAAAAATAAACAAAAAAACGTACCTGTTAAATACACCTTATATTTATCATTTATTTCTTGGTTGGTGTCATCGCACTGTTTATAACCTGGCCACTGACACAGTTTTACTGTAACCAGGTTTCTAGGTAATGCGACGAATATTTTTAGACCAATAAATAAATGATAGATGTTAACAGTGTGCGTGTGTTTTGAGTGGTTAAAATGTCTTTTCCACAATATAGTTGCTAAGGTTTCTAGTTACTTTTGGTGGTATAGTTTGAAGATGGTATTCACTGATGTTGCATTCAGGAGATTGAAAAGAAAATGTTAAAATGTAGAAATATATTTAATATATAACTTACTTGCTAAACATCCTGTTAGATCAAGGCTTGGAAGATAACCCGATTTACAAATACAGTGCCCCACGTGTGAACACTTTGAGTCTACCATTGCACTGGAACAGTCGATGTGTGAAGAACACAAATCACCAAGTCTTCCTGAAATATGATAGATGAAAGAAAAATTAGTTTGGAACATGTGATAATGGATCCTCCGTCGTTTACGACTATCAGGATTCATATATTCGATCAGCTGAATGTCCAGCTCGTGAATTAATGTTTAAGTGGTTGAGTATTTCACAGATGTGTATGCCCAAATCAGCGTGACTTATTATGTGACAGTAATTATATTATATAAAATATATATAAGATATAAAGGATGGTGGGATGGTTAAGTTCTTAGAGCATTGGACAAATGCATATTAATATTTCTTCCGGCTCTTTACGTCTTAGAATTCCCGCTGAGGTCAATTTGCCTTTCATCTTCCAGGGGTCCATGAAATGAAGTAACAGTAAAGATAGATAGATAGATAGAGATAGATAGAGAGAGATAGAGAGAGAGAGAGAGAGAGAGAGAGAGAGAGAGAGAGAGAGAGAGAGAGAGAGAGAGAGAGAGAGAGAGAGAGAGAGAGAGAGAGAGGGAGAGATGCGTGTGTGTGTTTTCTGCTCCTTCCTCTTCTCACTCTCTATCTTTTTATTTCTCATTCAATCTTCTGGTGAAGGACTAGTGTCCGAAATATTAAGACTCTTTCCTACTATATCAAGTGTTAAACTAATATCTTTCTTCGGTGTATTGTGTCGTTTGCTTTGTTATTTCTGTTTACTTCACACACACACACACACACACACACACACACACACACACACACACACACACATATATATATATATATATATATATATATATATATATATATATATATATATAGTAATAATAATAAATGTGAAGACTAAAATCCAAAGATAAGGATAAATATATATCAAATATATAAGAACCATAGAACAAATATTTATTAAAATAACAGATTAAAGTTTAAGCAAAGAATCGTTGCTTTCACCCTTAACGAGATCTTCGAAAACTAAAAAAATTAATCTGTGAACGCAGAAGTAAATATTTTGAAAAACGTTGCAACCGAAGGAAAACAGGAAGACGATACTTTGGTTCGTGAAGACGTTCCCTGGCAATGAACGGAAAAAAGCGAGGATAATTACGTTGTTATGTGGAGCGATGGCAGCTAAACTTGTTGACCTGTTCTTTTTTTAATACCTATCACCGTTATTGAGAGAGGTGGGTTGATTCCGTGCAAGGCCTTTCTTTACTTTAAAAGGCACATATAGGCATCACGTGATATAAATATCTTTCACGTGTATTGCAAGAGCATGGCTAGCCGGAGCCGAAAACGATGAACTCAAACAATGGTGTATTAGTCAATGGCAATAAGGACTCTGGAACAAGAAGGACAAAAAAACCTGCATTTCATCTTTCCTTGAAATAGCTTGTCCGGAAGATCCCCTGATCTGATAGAATTCTCATACTTGGGGATTTTAGCACTAGGGTTGGAAAGGACCACATAACGTGGGTGGTTATTGGTAAACATGGGATTGGAAAATGTAATAGCAATGGCTTATTACTCCTGCAAATATGCCAGGAGTTAAGTCTTTGTATAGCTAATGCTTTCTTCCAGCATAAGGAGAATCACAAGACAGCCTAAATGCATCCAGGTTCAAAGCAGTGGCACATGATAGACTTTGTTCATGTGTGTAGGCATGATTTTCGAGACATCTGTGATGTCCGTGTGCTGCAGGGCGCTGAGAGGTGAACAGACCGTCGTTTAGTTCGCACTAAGGTAAAATTTGTAGTAAAGCTGAAAATACGAGTTGTTGTTCCAAAGAAAGTAACTATTTCTCTGATTAAAAATGCTTCAATAAAGGATGAGCTGGTGAGAAATTTAGACAAGATTCAATGCGATGACACATAAAGATTTCAAAACGTCGGTTTATGATACTTCGGCATATGTTCTTGATTTTATTAATAGGAAACATCAAAACTGGTTTTATGAAAATTAGGAAGAGATTGAAGTGCTACTCAATGACAAGAAGACAGCGATGATGTGAATGCTTAAAGGAGGGAAAGAGCTGGAAGGAGTGAAATATTGTTGAAGGTGGTGAAGGCCAACTTGCAGCGCAAGCTCCGTAGCATGCAAGTTGTATGGTGGAGAAGTAAAACGAAAAAGATTCAGGCTGCAGCTGATGCCAACAATAAAAAGTTACTTTGTAGTTTATTACACGAAGTCTATGGTCTTTATTCTTCTCCCTTCGTATTTCTGAAATCTCAAAATGGCAACAATTTATTTAGTGACCCAAAGAACATCCTTTTGAGATGGAGGGAACAATGCCACATTCTTTTTATAACCTTTATATTGTTAACTTTAACTATCCAAATCAACAAACATTTACTTTGTGATTAACTTTGTCTCTTTCTCACTACAACAAATAAATATACATTCATCAAAATTATCCGTGTTGATATTCCCATTATTATTACCAGTAATGCACTGTGTAATTGCTGGCCTTGTGCCTAAAGTAGAAACAATTATTATACCTTTCTGCTAAAATGGTGACTCGACGTGAGACTTGGTGATATCTATTATTATAAACTGCTAAAATCGTGACCCCCCGACGGAGGAATATTTTAAGTACAAAATATTCCTTTAAAATAAAAAAAAAATTTGCAGTATTTAAAAAAAAAATTTCAACACGAGGAAATTAGTTTCAAAATCGCTATCACAAAGTACTCCTCTACCAACAACAGCAGCAGCAGCGACAACATTAGTTAACCACTAACCATAAACAACGGAATAACTATGTGGAAACTTCTCCGTTGGAACAATACGAACACAAACATTTCTATTCCCACCTCACGTGGTGACAACGTTCAAATGCTTTTCACTTGATGTTTACACTTTCGCTACATCTTACTACGAACCATTCATTAAATTGGACTCTTTCATTTTTTAACATGATATTTTTCTTTTTCTGAAAATTACACCTCGTGTCTTTCTCGTTCAACCAAGCTTTTGTTTAAGACCAACAACCAATATGGCGACTGCTGCCTTCCTCTTTCAATTTCGAGCAGCCATCTTGTCTTCTTCGTTTCGTCATTTTTCCGCGCGGTGGATTTTACCAACACACTCATTGCTATTCATCTAAAAAAATAGTTCGGCCACGAGCTACTTTATTAATGCCAGTAAAAAAATTGCGACACCTTGCGTCGTAAATTTGACGTCACTTGCTGGGCATTTTTATGCACGTTCGTTCTGCGGTCAGCTACTTAAAAGAAACTTATCTGGACTCACTCAGATCAACAACTGCTCATCTGGACTTACTCAGATCACAGCGCTCAACTGTTTTTTTTTTCAGCACTGACCAACACATCTTGGCTGAAATTTCTGTAAAAAAAATTTTGCGCGCCCTTCTCTTTGGATCTTCTAACTCTGAACGAGTTGTTTCCCTTGTAACAACTTTAAAAGGCTGAGAGAGTCATTTAAAAAACAATTCTTTCTTTCTTTTTTTACAGGCAATGTTTGGACATTTATTTCTTTTAAACTGTATAATATGAAAATTAATTTTTTTTTCTATCATTGTATACATGCCTGCATATGCACACACATTTCTTTGTCACAAACCAACATGTTATCTATAGTATATGATCTTCAAGCGTTGTAATATTCTGCGAGATCCCTTTGGAGGTACCAAAACATGCTGTCGACACTTGCAGCTTAATTCACCTGCACCGCAACACGAGAAGGCTAATTGCAGCTGGATTCAAACAGTTTCGCATCTCGTTGCACACTCATCGTCCTATAGCATAACAACCTCCATCTTGTTACTTTACCCGACTCACTGGGAAAACAACAAATGGAACTGGACCAGTCAGCATTTCCACCATTTCTCCTATGGATTCGCCAGAATTATGGAATTACCGCTTCAACTACTACCCACCTAAAGATTCAACTTGCTTTTTTTTCTTTTCAAAGCAACTAACCATTTTTTCCTGGCTGCCTAGCACTTCGGCAATTCATCTGGAAAGCCGACAATTTCTCACCTACCCATCATCTTCTTGCCAGCTCTGCTACAACATTTACCATAACAGATCCAGCTATACAGCTCTGGTATAACATTTACCATAACAGCTCTGGTATAACTCTTACCATAACAGCTATACAGCTCTGGTAAAGCATGAACAGCACCATCATTGACAACAGCTACTGGTAAACTACCATAACATCTCCGGTACAACACTTACCATAACAGCTAACATTTAATGCAAGAACAGCAACTTTGTCCATGTCAGAAATCATCTGTTTTCTGTTAGACGCCTGGTGGTCACGTATAAGTAGCAAAACAGCTAGTCATTTGACACAGCGGCTCAACACGGTCCTTAGTGCCTCATTTTTCTTCTTGCATGCATTCTTTTATTCAATTTTTCATTGATGTATTCTCTTTCAGCATTTTTCCTGCTGATTCAATTTTATATATCGTCTTGCGACTAGGAAGGGGGCATTGCAGTGACCTACATTCCGAGGGCTCAGTTCAGCCAATCGCCGCCAGCGTAGGAGAATGTATCTCGACACGCCCTGAGGGAAAATTCCCGCGTCGATTCAGAAATCTCTCTCTTGCTGCTTGGGACTCTGAGAGATGAACACGCGATAATGTAACGGTGAGATTTCCACTTTGGCCTGTCGACCTTCCTTTGGCCTGGCACAATGCCACATTCTTTTTATAAACTTTAACTATCCAATTCAACAAACATTTACTTTGTGATTAATTTTGTCTCTTTCTCACTACAACAAATAAATATACATTCATCATAATTATCCGTGTTGATATTCCCATGGATTGGCAGTATTGGTAGAGGGTCGCACGCCATGCTTTGACGTATAGAGTTACGGCCCTTGCCATTCCGAGTTCAAATCCCGCCAAGGTTAACTTTGCCTTTCATCCTTACGGGGTCGATAAAATAAAGTACCAGTAATGCACTGGGTAATTGCTGGCCTTGTGCCTAACGTAGAAACAATTATTATACCTTGTGAATTGGCAGTATCGGTAGAGGGTTGGACGTAACTATGCTTTCTAGCATAGTTACGTCCCTTTACAGTTTGAGTTCAAATCCCGCCGACGTTAACTTTGCCTTTCATCCTTACGGGGTCGATAAAATAAAGTACCAGTAATGTACTGGGTAATTGCTGGCCTTGTGCCTAAAGTAGAAACAATTATTATACCTTTCTGCTAAAATGGTGACTCGACGTGAGTCTTGGTGATATCTATTATTATAAACAACTGCTGAGGTTGACTTTGCCTTTCATCCTTACGGGGTCGATAAAATAAAGTACCAGTAATGCACTGGGTAATTGCTGGCCTTGTGCCTAAAGTAGAAACAATTATAAACAACTGCTAAAGGCTTTTGATACGGTGAATAGAACTGTCTTATGGAAGATTCTAGGCTGAGATCAGTTCTGAGAGGTTTTCATGATGGTATGCAAACTTGTGTCGATATCAGTAGACAGGTGTTAGATCCTATTTTTGTTGAAAATATGGTAAAACAAGGGGATATACCACCACATACACTGATTACATTATATTTCTCTATGGTTTCCTTTGGCATTTAAAGACTACACACATTGAATTTCTATCGTAACGTTCGATGGGTAAGTTGCTTAGTATCAGGCAATTTGTTGCTAAAACAAAGGTCTTCGTTTCTTTAATACATGAACTTTTGTATGCAGATTATTGCATTCTTGTTTCTCACCCTGAGAGTGACATGCAGCACCTGATGGATTCTTTTTCGGGGGCATGCAGCCAGCACATTAGGTCGGACAATCAGTCTGGCTATGACAGGTGCCATGTATCAACCTGCTTTGGGCAAGGATTTCATTGACCCTAGCATTTATGTGTATGCCAAAACATTGAAGGTTGTGGATAAATTTCTGTATTTAAACAACATAGTAACATGACGAACACCCTTGATGATGAAATCTCTTTACAGTTAAGAATGCAAGTGCTTTTTTCGATAAATTAGATGGGTGTCTCTGGTGTCGAAATGGGATGACCATTGATACAAAGTTAAAGGTGTACAGAACATGTGTATTGTCTTCATTGTTGTATGCGGGGGAAACTTGGGTTATATACCAGCGAAAGATAAAAATGCTTGAACATTTCTCAACAACAGTGTATTCGCCAAATACTCGATATCTATTGGCAACCACATATGAGTGATGTTGAAGTGTTGGAACGAAGTCGTTTTGAAAGTGTTGAATCTCACATAATTAAAAATAGATTGCGCTGGAGCGGCCATGCTGCAAGAATGCCAGATGATCGTATTTACGAGAAGTTAGTCAAAGGTAAACAGCCAAAACATAAACCAAAACTCATGTATAAAGACTTCCTCAAGAGGGCTTTCATAAAATAAAAAAAATCAGAAAAGATAACTGGGAAGACATCTTACAATACATCTTACAAGAAAACAGTTTTAATGGAAAACAGGAACTGGAAAAATCTCGTATTAGGTATAAAAGGTTAAAGAGAGGTCTACATAAGGGTCTACACGAATTATTTTACTTAGATGTTCAGATGCTCAAAATGACTTCATGTAAAATGAATGTGGCCGGTTTTACCCGAGTAAAGGGGCAAGTGGCATAGGAGAGAGGATAGGCGAACACCGGGGATGAACTAAAAGCACAAAAAGACAGTTCAGTACTATATGAATACGCCATAGTAAGACATGATGGAAATATAGACAACAAGGAATTTGAAATAATATCTAAACATAGGACAAATTAGGGAAGCATGCACAGACAAACAATAGTGATCTAAGATAAATATAAACAAATATACACAGGTACAATGACAACAACCACACATAAACACACACTAGTGACCAAAGATAGAATACAAACACACACACAGACTCAGATAAGAACACACACCAAACAGAAACGCATGTGCAAACAGAGACAACAATAAATAAATAAAATAGAATAAGAAAACATTACAGCAATACAACGGGAGGAAACATAATAATAATACTGATGATGTCACATGTGTGTGACGAAAGAACTCTTTGAGAAACTATATTTATATCTATATTTTTAACTGTTGGTCAATTAATGATGAAAATTGATTGCCAGCTGAATTAATTATAGAAATTTCTGGCAATATTATAACAACATGACCCTCCCCAAATATAACAATATAACAATATATATATATACTAGCCGAATTACCCGCACCTTGCTGCGTTTCACACATTTTTTGTTTGTTTGTTAGAAAATGATGATTGATTCTAAATCAGTGATATAATTTATGGAGAAAAACTCTGCATTTCAATATTACTCAATGTAAAATGTAATGCTTGAAAAATTATTTTTTGTAATATATCAAATCAAAATTACATTATTAAATCTTATTCTTATTTTGTTTCTTGTAAATAATTTTTTTCAAAATATCAATTCAAAACTTAATCATTTCCTTTTTGTGTAAACCATTATTTTCAAATTAGAAATTCAAAGTTTAATTATTTATTTTTTAACATAATAAATACATGAAAATATATTTCATACTTTGTCCTAATGAAGAACGTCAGAGTAAACAACATTTCTTGTCTTTCTTTGATTGGCTAAAATGTAGAGATTTTTTGAAATTCCAGTCCTTGAAACAGCCACATGAAACATGCCATGACTGAAACATGGGTTTGTCAGATCTATACTAATAGTTTTGAAAGTTTGACATTGACTCTTATTGATGTTCATGGTAAAGCAGGGCCTCACTGGGAACTGCAGCCTCTTAAATGTAAAAGGCAACTCGCTATCACTTGGGAGAAGTGGAATCCTCGGAATGAGAAGAGCTTGACCTTTGTAAGCCCCGAATATAATGGTTGCTTCAATCAAGTTCTCATGCAATCTTGTTACAACACATCTTGTTCCATTTATTGGCCAATATTTTCACTATAGGGGGTTTAACCGCCATTAGGGTGTCTTAATATTATTGAAATTTGCTGAAATGTTGTGAATAGGCATCATATCAGTTACCTATGGTTTACATTTCATATAAATCGAAGGGAATAAACTTTCAGCGGGGGTTAGTGCCCCCGGGAACTCCCACCCCAACCCCAAGACCCTTGATTAAAATGAAATATACTTATCCAAGTACCCTGGGCAATGTAGTTTCAGAATATATATGGTTATGGGCTCTATCTCCAAAACCATAGGAGGAGTTCGTGAACAAACAAACAAACAGACAGGAACTACAACTTTATATATATATATATATCCCGTTAAGGGTGAAAGCAGCGATTCTTTGCTTAAACTTTAATCTGTTATTTTAATAAATATACATACATATATATATATATATATATATATATATATATATATATATATATATACATAACCAAAATTAAATTAAGGATGTCATGTCTGAGAAACATGCGCCATAACCTCTGTAGAATATGCTCAAAGATTCCAATGAATAGATCCGAGCATTTATATCAACTAGAAATCGCTTGACATATATATATATATATATATATATATATATATATATATATATATATATATATATATATATATAAAATAAACATATGAAACAATCACAGGGGATAATTTGTAAAGAGTGAAAGCACACACAGCTAGGTAGGTAACTAATTAAAGTTTAACGAGAATTTCAAATATAGATACCTTTTAAAAACGATTAATCTCCTTTGTATATATTTCATTAATTAAAGAAATATATTTCACCATCAATCGGTAAATCACAGTAGTCAAATCTCGGATCGTCAGCAAAGGAGAAGATTTAACTATCTGTGTTTACACAGCACATGCAAATCTGTGAATGACTAGAAGCACGTGTTGCATTTTAAAAAGCATACACACATCGTACCATCGTCTTCACAGTGGCATGAATAGGATTGTCGACAGCTAGAAATAGCAGCCAAGTCCTTTCAACTGAGTTACCTCTACAATTAAGGAGCCGTATATATAACGTTGCTGACGATCCGGGATTTGACTACTATGATTTACCGATTGATGGTGAAATATATTTATTTAATGAAATATATACAAAGGAGATTAATCATTTTTAAAAGGTATCTATATTTGAAGTTCTCGTTAAACTTTAGTTAGTTACCTACCTAGCTGTGTGTGCTTACACTCTTTACAAATTATACCCTGTGATTGTTTCATATGTTTATTATATATATATATGTATTTCAATCGATTTTTAGTTGATATGTTTATATATATATATATATATATATATATATATATATATATATATATATATATATATATATATATATATATATAAGCAAGATGTATGGTAGGTCGTATGTGAATCGCGATGATCACGCCTGACCTACCAAATATGCCACGGTAGCTAGTTAAGCTCTATGCGTATAAGCAGAGCAGAAATATTAATGAAAAAGAACAAAGGAACTATTATGACATTATAACAAGTTTATTGCCGAGAAACGGCTGTCGGCAATAAACTTGTTATAATGTCATAATAGTTCTTTTGTTCTTTTTCATTAATATATATATATATATATATATATATATATATATATATATATATATATATATATATATATATATATATATATATATATATATATAAATGTGGTAAGGAACCAGATGGACCATAACGCACCAAAGTACTCAATACTTAGGGTAGTAGAGTGGGTAATAGGAACGAGTAGGACCCCGACGGCTGAGCTCAAGCCGTTTCGACGGCTAATTCTGGACTAAATGAACATTTTTATCCTGGTACATGAATAGCCGAGCTTCCCAGGGCGTAATTCCATATATGGTAAAAGTGATTGTCACAAGGATTGGTCAAAAGTTTGTTGTTGAGACACATAATTCTATCATGGCATTTTGTGGAAGTAAGGGGTGGCTGAACTTGCCAGTAGAAGAAAGAGGGAGAGGGAGTGGAGGAAACCCAGTCGTGCGTTGATAGTGCCAACTACAAGCAGGATCCTAAGGATAAGAGGTCAAGAAAGTATACTAGGGAGAGAAGGGGGAGGAAGTCGAAACAATAAGTAAATCAATATGAAGTAAATATATAGAAGAAGAATAAGAATGTTAAAAATATAAAAAAAACAATTTCTGGTTACTATTCCCTTACCACAATCATCAAGTCTCTCACTGGTACTGCCAAACTATGGAAAAGTTTAATAGGTGGGACGGAATACTAAATACGAGATTGTAGTGAAAGAATTTTATGAGTTAGTAGTAATCGTCCAAATCTATCTTACAGTGACAGGTCAACAAGTAGGGGGCCAAAGTACTAAAGAAATTACTACGAAATAAAAATTCAGAGCCCCGAAACTAATACGAAATAATAATTCAGAATCCCGAAAAAGAATACTAATACGATATATAAGGGTGCCGCTACGGTACAAATATTCTAATACAAACTACATAAATGCTCGTACGATATATATGAAAAATTTGATACGAAAAATTAATTCAGAATCCCCCCACCCTCCAAAAATAAATACTGATATACGAGAAACTAAAGCAGAGATACCACTAAGAAATCTAGAAAGCACGGAAAAGGGGCAGCCATCGGATAAGAAAGCAAGTATCTGGGGTCTATCACATCTGCTATAAAAAGCGGAGTCGGCCAATTCTATCATAGAATAGGGGATGGGGTGGGGGTACTGAGGCTACAAAGGACCGAAGGGCTGCCTCGGGGTGGGCGAGAAAGTGAAGAGGACGACGACAAAGGAGAACTGGGGTGGAAGGACTGGGAAGGGATGGGGGAAGAAGGAAATACAGAGGAAACGATAAAAAAATATATAAGAAAATCTTACGTCTACCTTTGCAAGCAGGGGTTACCCATTACAAAGTCGGCAAGTGGGGTGTTACAGCCCTTGTCTACCCCCCCCCCCCCCCCGGGTCATTATGGGGTTTGAGGGCGAGGTAAGTCCTACGCAATCTGTGTTTGCATGCAGTTACCAGTTCGCCTTTCTTGTTTAGGAGTTGGTCCGTCGAAAACACCATTTGTAATGTTTCCTCTGAGCTTAAATTACACGGACGGCCTCCTCCCGTGTAAGAGTTGGCTCTGGACAGTAAGCACCAAGTGAGATCATAGATTATATTGTTATCTTTGAGGTCCCAGATGTGGCCCGAAAGTGTGGTGGCGTGACTTTTGACCAATCCTTGTGACAATCACTTTTACCATATATGGAATTACCCCTGAGAAGCTCGGCTATTCATGTACCAGGATAAAAAATGTTCATTTAGTCCAGAATTAGCCGTCGAAACGAATTGAGCTCTGCCGTCGGGGTCTACTCGTTCCTATATATATATATGTGTGTATATATATATATATATATATATATATATATATATTGGTAAACGGAATAGAAAATGCTGACAAATTGTTCACAGTGAAAAATAGTTTAATTAGGAATAAGTGAGAATTAGTAATAGTATTGGTTAGTATTGAGTTTTGGTTTTTACCGGTTGCGCATTTCTAATGCTTTTCAAAAATAATTTTGAGATAGAGCGTCCGTGATGTTTGCTCTGATCTGATTAGTTTGGGGAATTCTACCTGTTTTTATGTTAAAAAAAAGTGGCTCCAGCGGTATTAAAATAAGTTTTGCGTCAATTCGTGTTGCAAAAATTCTTGTGGTCAAAACAATTTTGATTGGTCGGTAGAGGTCATGTGAATGTAAAAAATTGATTTTGCGCCAAATGTAGGTTTGTGTCGGCTGACTGAGAAATAAGTCTTTCACAACAAATATGTGTGTGTGTGTGTGTGTAGTAGTAGTAGTAAAGAGGTTCGTTGTTGTGATAATGGTCAGCAGGGATGTGTGTGCGAACCGCAGCCTGTTGACAGTTCAAATGCCTATTAAGACAAGTGTGTGTGTGTGTGTGTGTGTGTGTGTGTGTGTGTGTGTGTGTGTGTGTGTGTGTGTGTGTGTGTGTGTGTGTGTGTGTGTGTGTGTGTGTGTGTGTGTAGCAGAGTAATTCGTGGTAGAGGGATGGTCAGTAGGAATGTGTCTGTAAGTGTGTGGGGGATATTTTAACATGTTAAAAGATATTTTTTCAGCTCTTGTCTTATACGGAGAAGTGTGTGTGTGTATGTGTGTGTGTGTGTGTGTGTGTGTGTATGTTAATGTACGCGTGTGTATGTGTGTGTGTATATATATGTGTGTGTGTGTGAGAGAGAATGTGTGTGTGTGTGTGGGTGGACCAGTATTTATTACTGGTAAAATGGTGTATATTATTCGATATTTTCAGTAAAATCGATTCTCTCAATAGAACATCAAAAACCTTAATAATAAAAGGTGTGAAATGTTATATAGTATTGGCATAATACCAAGGTGTGTGTGAGTGTGTCCAGATTTTACGTACTGCAAGGGGGATCCATTGGGCCTTACCGTATTGGAATACCTGTGCACAAATATGTATCTGGAGTGTGTCCAGAAATTGTATACCTGGGCACAAATATGTATCTGGAGTGTGTCCAGATTGTACGTACTGCAAGGGGAATTCATTAGGCCTTGCCGTATTGGAATACCTGTGCACAAATATGTATGTGCCCATCAGTGTGAAATGCATGTGTGCGTTTATGTATGTGTGTGTGTCGGCACGTTTATATCTAGAGACATCAAAAGGTATGCAAATTTGTGTATATTTGTGTTGCACCATAGAACATGTGTGTTTACGTATGTCATTGTGTTTATATGTAGGTAGAGATGTATGCTGATGTAGGTATGTATGTTGATGTGTGTATGTTGTGGGTTCGTCTTAGGGAGAAGTGTTTAGACGGGGTCCGTATTTGTTAATAATATATATATATATATATATATATATATATATATATATATATATATATATATATATATATATGTATGTATATATATACCTATGTATATATATATATATATATATATATATATATATATATATATATATGTATTCATACATACATACATACATATATATATATATAACGAAGGAGTTGTGGTAAGGAACCAGATGGACCATAACGCACCAGAGTACTCAATACTTAAGGTAGTAGAGTGGGTAATAGGAGAAAGTAAGACCCCGAGGTAGAGCTCAAGCCGTTTCGACGGCTATTTCTGGACTAAAGTAAGAGTTTTTTTAGTTTGGTAAATAAATAGCCGAACTTTTCAAGAGGTACTTCCTTATATGGGAAGATTGTAGTTGTCAAAAGGATTGGTCAAAATTTGTAGCAGACACACGAAAGTCTATCATGGCAGTGGGTGCGGGGTGCGGGTGGCTGAACTCTCCTGTAGAACGATAGGGGAGTGGGTAGAGCCGGTCAAGTATTGAAGGCGAAATCTACACGGCAAATTCTAAGGAATGTGTGTGAAAGTAGGCCAGAGGAGGTAGGCAAAAAAAGGTTTCTTTAGAAAAAGGAGGGGGGACGTTATAGAATTGGTAAATCAAACAACACCGCTACCACAACATAATCAACAAAACCACTATCAAGTTATCCTACAGCACCACACCTAACTTCGCACAAAACGTCGTCTCCTCAAACAACAAAAAACTGAACCCCAAAGGAAGAAACAACCTAGAAATTAGTGGAGAGCCGACCAGGAGGTGTAACTGCCCTGATAGATCTACGTGCCCCCTCAACAACAGATGCCGAGAACGTAACGTGATCTACCAGTGCAACGTGAGGACGGACACCTCCAACAAAGCCTATATAGAATTAACCGCCTGTGACTTTAAGACCCGGCTCTACCAACACCGACATACGTTCCGAAAGCCGGTTCGGCGACATGCCACCACACTTTCGGGCCATATTTGGGACCTCCAGCATAATAATATAACTTACCATCTTACTTGGAGCTTACTGTCCAGAGCTAACTCTTACACGGGAGGACGCCGTCCGTGTAACTTATGCTTGGAGGAAACATTACAAATGCTGTTTACGAAGAATCAACTCCTAAACAAAAAAGACGAACTGGTAACTGCATGCAAACACAGATTGCGGAAGACTTACCTCGCCCTCAAACCCCCTAACGATTCGGGTGGATAGACTAGGGCTGAAACACTCCACTTGCTGAGTAAGATAGGGAAAACCCTAACTTATATAGGTAGATGTACCTCTTTTCTTTTCCTCTGTTTTCTTCTTCCCTTTGTCTCCTCCTATCACTTCTTTCCACTACCGATCTTCTTCCTCGTTCGTTTCGTTGTTGTTGTTTTGTCCCCTTTCGCCTACCCCGAGGCAGTCCATCTTTAGCCTCAGTACCACACCCCAGTAACTTATAGATAGCATTGGCCGATTACGCTATACTAATTATTCATAGCAGCTGTGTCAGACCCCAGAGATGTGGTATTAATTTTTAATACCCAATTCTAAATTTTCAATAATTCTCATCTAGCAACTCATTTTATAGCATTGGCCGAAAAAGCAGAACCAACTAAATATAGCAGCTGTGTTAGACTCCTTAGTTTTTGTTTTATTTCACTTCTCACTTTCTAATCTTACATTCTGATATATCTTTCTCTCATGTTTTATTATATTCTTTTTTTTTTCATTATATTCTTTTTTATATTTTTTCATTGTCCCCTATTCATATTTCATTTACCAATTCTATAACATCCCTCCTCCTTTTTCTGCCTACCTCCTCTGGCCTACTTTCACACATATTCCTTAGAATTTGCCGTGTAGATTTCACCTTCAATGCTTGACCGGCTCTACCCACTCCCCTATCGTTCTACAGGCAAGTTCAGCCACCCCCACCCCGCACCCACTGCCATGATAGACTTTCCTGTGTCTGCTACAAATTTTGACCAATCCTCTTGACAACTACAATCTTCCCATATAAGGAAGTACCCCTTGAAAAGTTCGGCTATTTATTTACCAGACTAAAAATAACTCTTACTTTAGTCTAGAAATAGCCGTCGAAGCGGCTTGAGCTCTGCCGTCGGGGTCTTACTTTCTCCTATATATATATATATATATATATATATATATATATTACTACATTGTGTAATGTGTCCTTTCTCCTTTGACTGCTTTTCTAGCAGATTGAGTAGCCATATAAAAGGTCCTTCTCTTTCCCTCTACCTCTGTAAGAGTGAATGTGTGTGTGTGTATGTGTGTGTTTCATTAATATACTAGTTGACCCGTACCGTCAATAATGATGGCAATAACATTCTAAATTTGAGTGTATATAAATTCTGGAATCATATATACCTGGAAACTTTGAGTTTTGGTAAATTAATAGTCTGCATAAAAGAAACCCTATAGTTAATGTAGAGCACTGACAGGTGGAAATGTATAAAATATGAATTGTATTTTAATAATATATTTCTAAGATATAATTTCATAAATGTTCAGCATATATGTATAAGTGACATACATGATTAAATGTATAAGTACCTTCGGGAAAATAACTATATACAGGGTCAAATGCAGGATTAGAACCCAGGATCTTATGAGTGAAAAGCATTTCTAAGTCTAGCAACACGACTGAGATAGGAAATGCACAGTGAATGCAGAAGATATGCGTAGACTGGAGAGAAATAAAGCAGCCATGCTTCGTTGGATGTGCAATGTAAGTGTGAGAGAAAAGCAGAGTTTAGATGAACTGAGGAAGGAGGTAGGTTTAAGAGGAATGCGAGGTGGTGTGCAGGAGAGAAGACTGCGTTGGTATATGTGATACGCATGGATGATGATCGATTGGTGAAGAAGTGCCAAGAAATGCTAGTAGAAGGAAGCCGCAGTAGAGGTAAACCGAGAAAGATCTGGCGAGAGGTGTTGAAAGCTGACTTCAAATCGCTGAGACTTATAGAGGAGATGACGAAGAAATGCGGCAAGTGAAAAGATGCTGTGCTGAGAAGGACCCATCCAACCGATGCAAGCGTGGAAAAATGAACGTAAAAACGATGATGATGATGATATACAGACACACACACACACAGGTATATATATATATATATATATATATATATATATATATATATATATATATATACGATATTGACAAATGGAAACTATATTTATAAAACCATATTTATTTCATTATACATATTTCAAGGATACCAAGTTAAATTATGGTATGCCTTCATCAGACAAAATACAATATATACCAGTTTTATAAATAAACATTGACGTATCCTTTCAAAATGCGACCGTTACTTTTGGAAGACATCATGATGTCTTCCAAAAGTAACGGTCGCATTTTGAAAGGATACGTCAATGTTTATTTATAAAACTGGTATATATTGTATTTTGTCTGATGAAGGCATACCATAATTTAACTTGGTATCCTTGAAATATGTATAATGAAATAAATATGGTTTTATAAATATACTTTCCATTTGTCAATATCGTATATCTACTCCAAATACTTGTCGAGTGCTTTATATCAGTTATAAAAATATTTGCTTGTTGTATCCCAACAATTTAAATATATAATTATATATTTAAATATATAATTATATACAATTTAAATATATAATTATATATATATATATATATATATATATATATATAATTATAAAATGTGGAGAAGGAGCACACGAGTTGGAATATATATATGTAAATAGGGGGAAAAAAACGATTATTAGGAAGAAAAATATTTTTTTTCCTTTATTTTTTCCTTTATTTTTTTATCTTTTTTCTGGGTTAGAAAATGTTTAAAACAAAATATATTACATTGTGTGAAGTGTTAAGGAATTAGTTTATTTATTAATTAATTAACAATAGCATTTATTTATTTATTTAATAATTGTCAAATACCGGTTTCAGCATTTTATGTATTATCAAATTATGTGAGTGGGAGAGAAAAAAAAAGGGGGGGGGGTTGTATTGGTATAAAATGTAGGAGAGAAGATAAGGTGATATTGAAATTGGAAAGAAAGAATATTATTTACAAGGGCGGTGGATTGGCAGTATCGGTAGATGGTCGGACGCCATGCTTTGACGCGTAGAGTTACGGCCCTTGCCATTCTGAGTTCAAATCCCGCCGAGGTTAACTTTGCCTTTCATCCTTACGATAAAATAAAGTACCAGTAATACACTGGGTAATTGCTGGCCTTGTGCCAAAAGTAGAAACAATTATTTACAAACAAGGTTTTTGAAGTAAAAAAAAAAGTGGGTGATGTGGAACATGATAAGGTAATGGCAAAGAAAGAATAATATTATTTACAGGCATAGTTCTTGAGGATAAGCAGTTCAAAAAGTGTTATTATGGCAGGAGGGCTTAGAGGAGTTGATCCATGATGGAGGCAAATGGTAGTCTGCTACCATATTAGAGTATGGTGGTAACCGATCAGAGATGTTCGGTAGAGAATCGGACGCCATGCTTTTCAGCATAGTTACGTCCCTTTACGGTCTGAGTTCAAATCCCGCCGAGGTTCACTTTGCCTTTCATCCTTACGGGGTCGATAAAATAAAGTACCAGCAATGTACTGGGTAATTGCTGGCCTTGTGCCAAAAGTAGAAACAATTATGCTTGTGTGTGTGTGTGTGTGTGTGTGTGTTTGTGTGTGTGTATGTATATCAAGTGCGTTGTATTCTTGAGCAATATTTTACGTTGCTCTAGTTTGCTCAGTCGTAGAAATGGGTTGCGACGTCACTGGTACCAAACTGTATCGGTCATTGCCTTTTCCTTGGACAACATCAGTGGTGTGGAGAGAAGGGAGGGTGTGCATGGGCGTTTGTTGGTCTTCCACAAACACAGTTTGCTCAGAATTGTGCATCGTAGGGGAACTTTCTAGGTGCAAAACCTTGGTCATTTGTGATCGAAGGAGGCCTGAGGTATTATGTTACACACACACACAGACACGCGCGCGCACATATATGTATATGTATATATATATAAAGGTATATATATATATATATACAAAGCAATTAGCAGAGAAGGATGGACAGACAAATTTACTTTCTTCTCTGAAGGATCACGAATGTTAAAATTAACTTTTCTTCCACTCTCTCTCTATATTTTTTTTATTATTATTATTTTCACTATTTGTACAAATATGCAACTTAACAATATTCTGCATATCCGCAATTGACAATGCATTTAATGCTGAAACCGGTATTGTAAATAAATTAATTGTTTCTACTTTTTGTCACAAGGCCACCAATTACTCATTACATTACTGGTACTTTATTTTATCGACCCCATAAGGATGAAAGGCAAAGTTAACCTCGGCGGATTTGAACTCAGACCGTAAAAATATCTCTTCAACATTTTCTACTGAAAAAAATATTTTTTCCTTCTACTATTTGTTTATATATATATATATATATATATATATATATATATATATATATATATATATATATATATATATATATATATATACCGAACATTTATTATAATGCTCGGTGTGTTTGTAAACAAACATCCCGTATTAAGCCGTAGTGTCTAGCAACCATCGTTGCTCGTTTGTTCAACACTGACAAAGGAATGCTGTACTAGTTTCAAGCTTATTAGCTATCGTCAGCAACGTATACCTTCCTGCCAGATTGTTGAACCTATATACTTACCTTAAGTATATTAACGGCTGAGTAGCCCAATTTGCATATCGTGTGGGTTAATCGGCCGGGTGCACCGAAAACGATAAACGGAAAAATGAAACGAAATTTCATTTCCCACTCTTAGTACGGCTGTTACTTAAATATAAGTATGTACACGTACATACATATATGTATACAGACGTACAGTAGTATGTATATACATACATGCACACATATATATATGTACGTATGGATTCACCGAACATTTATTATAATGCTCGGTGTGTTTAAGTAACTGCCGTACTTAGAGTGGGAAATGAAATTTCGTTTCATTTTTATATAAATATATATATATAGCCGTCGGGGTCCTACTGGTTCCTATTACCCACTCTACTACCCTAAGTATTGAGTACTTTGGTGCGTTATGGTCCATCTGGTTCCTTAACACATTTCCTTCGTTATATATATATATATAAATATACATATATATATAAAGGTGTGTATATATATATATATATATATATATATATATATATATATATATATATATATGTGTGTGTGTGTATATATATATATATATAAAGGTGTATATATTATACATATATATATATAAAGGTGTATATATATACATATATATATAAAGGTGTATATATATACATATATATATATATATATGTATATATGGAAAGTTATATTTAAATTGTTGGGTTACAACTAGTAAATATTTATAACTGATATAAAAGCACTCGACAAATATTTGGAGTATATTTACAATATTAAATAAATGGAAACTATATTTATAAAACCATATCTATTTCATTATATATATTTCAGGGATATCATATTAACAATATGCTATGCCTTCCTCAGACAAAATACAATATAAACAGTTTTATAGATAAATAGATTCGACATACCGTAACAACATCGACTTGTATTTGAAAAGCAACCTTTTCAAATACAAGTCGATGTTGTTACGGTATGTCGAATCTATTTATCTATAAAACTGTTTATATTGTATTTTGTCTGAGGAAGGCATAGCATATTGTTAATATGATATCCCTGAAATATATATAATGAAATAGATATGGTTTTATAAATATAGTTTCCATTTATTTAATATTGTATATATGTATATATATATTTTCGGTGCACCCGGCCGATTAACCCACCCGATATGCAAATTGGGCTACTCAGCCGTTAATATGCATAAGGTAAGTATATACGTTCAACAATCTGGCAGGAAGGTATACGTTGCTGACGATAGCTAATAAGCTTGAAACTAGTACAGCGTTCCTTTGTCAGTGTTGAACAAACGAGCAACGATGGTTGCTGGACACTACGGCTTAATACGGGATGTCTGTTTACAAACACACCGAGCATTATAATAACTGTTCGGTGAATCCATACGTACATATATATATGTGTGCGTGTATGTATAAATATATATATACATACTACTGTATGTCTGTATACATATATGTATGTACGTGTACATACTTATATATATATATATATATATATATATATATATATATATATATATATATATATATATATATATATATATATAAAGGTATATATATATATATATATATATATATATATATAAAGGTATATATATATATATATATATATATATATATATATATATATATATATATATATATATATATATACATATAAAGGTATATATATATATATAAAGGTATATATATATATATATAAAGGTATATATATATATATAAAGGTATATATATATATATATATAAAGGTATATATATATATATATATATACCTCTCTTTCTCTCTCCCTCTACATATATATATATATATATATATATATATATATATATATATATAGAGAGAGAGAGAGAGAGAGAGAGAGAGAGGGTAAAGGGGAAGTTAGAAATAGCACGGAAAATATATTTAAGGGTCTGCTTTTCTTTTTTTATCCTTTCTTTGATTCGTTAAAGTGACATTATTGAACAAATGAGAGGGACAATTCTTTTTAAAAAAAAGTTTTTTCATGTATATAAATTATTACCTGTTTCGATGTATTATTAAAATTTATCTAATCAAATGTTGAGTATTAAAATAAAAAATTAAAAAGAATTAATAGGAGTTAAAAACTAAAAATTAAAGATTTAAAATTAAAATCAAATGTTGGAGTAAGTTTTTTTCCATCTTTCTTGCTCAAAATTTGGCTGGAGAATGAGTTCTTGTTAATAGAGAGGTGGCAGTGGAGATAGCAGCAGCTATGTTTCTTCACAGAACAAAGTTGTTTTTTGTGGACAAAGGAAACATTCTGTAAATATGTGTGTATATCTGATTGTGTTAATTGACTGGTAAAAAGTTCAAAAGGGAATTGTAAGCTAGAGGTAAATTCTATGACAGCAGCAGGAGTGTAAGAGAAATTCTATTATTGGAATATGGTTTTAGGGAGTGTGTGTATATATATATATATATATAGTGTGAGGGTGTATATATAACAATACACATATGTGTTTGTGTTTTATTTCAGTATGTCATTTTTTTTCAATAATGCCATCTTTTCAATAATGTCACTTTGACGAATCAAAGAAAGGATGAAAAAAAGAAAAACAGACCCTTAAATATATTTTCCGTGCTATTTTCAACTTCACCTTTTCTCTATATCCACAGTTTTGTATAGAACCTGACTTCCCCCTTCCTGTTCCCTATAACCATGACCAGTCCGAGCTGAAGATCCGCCTAAGGTGAAACAATTGTTCTCGGTATGGTGAACTAAATATTGTGTTGCTACTTATATATATATATATATATATATATATATATATATATATATATATATATATATATATACAGATAAATCTACCAATCAATGTTAGGGTCTAAACCGTATGAAGAACTCAATGTAATCCGTATGTAGAAGATGTCGTGAAGCAAAGTTTACAATACAAAATTTTCAACGATATAATTCATTGGATACAGAGTCAAAAATAGAAATATTAAAACAATGAAATTAAACACAAAACGGTTAATTCATAGTAAAACTCATGAGTTTTACTATGAATTAACCGTTTTGTGTTTAATTTCATTGTTTTAATATTTATATATATATATATATATATATATATATATATATATACGGTTCCGCTATAAACAGGGTACGGCGCGGTCAATTGGTCATATTTGTCTCATAACGCAACCATCCAGTTCCACATTGTGGGCGTGGTTAGGGGTTGGGAAGGGCATCCAGCATTCGTAAAAACAGCCTGAACGCGGTCCCGTTATGAGCAAGCTACGGCGTGGCCAAATGGCCAGATTTGTATCATAATGTGGATGACCCATCTAACCAATGCAAAATACAAGCTTAAAAATATAGATGTTAAACGGTGATGATGATGATGATGATGATGATTACACACACGTATATACTTATATGGTTCTTCCCGTATCCGACATTTTGAAATGATTGTTCCCCTTAGATAGTTACAAAAACATATTTGAAGGTACATAACTCTTGTTTACTGCTGTTGTTTTTGTTGTTTCAATTATTTTTCTTCCTCAGCTCATGATTAATATAATTATATAATTGTTTTTACTTTTGGCACAAGGCCAGCAATTACTCCAGTGTATTACTAGTGCTTTATGTTATCGACCTACCTTATAAGGATGAAAGACAAAGTTAACCTTAGCGAGATTTGAACTCAGAACGTAAAAAGCATGACGTCCGACCCTCCACCGATACTGCCAAACCATATAATAATTGTTTCTACATTTGGCACAAGGCCAGCAATTATCCCAGTGATGACTGGTGCTTTATTTTATCGATCCCGAAAGAATGAAAGGCATAGTTAACCTCGGCGGGATTTGAACTCAGTCTTTACCATAACTTGCAGCATATTCGTCGAGAAATAATTGTTTCTGTTCCATAACTTTCTTGATTTGCTTTCTTCTTTTGAGATATCTCTGATCCATAGTTCTCGTAGTTTTCAAGAAAGTTATGGAACTCTGGAACTCTGAGAAAAAGTATTAAAAGTGGACAATCTCACCGACACAACATACGCCAGAACACGTGGCAACACAAACACTCATCTCACCTTGAATCAAAGAAGAACTACGGTAAGAACTCTTCGCTTTTTCTACAAAAACACCCTATCGCACACAACATGTACAAAAAGCACAAACATGATAGATATTCCTTTGACCAGACCATGAGAAGTGTTGACATTATTTTGAAACCACTATGTATTCACATACCCAGTTTCATCCGGAATGATATCGACTTCCTGTCCCATCTTCCCAAAACCACGGAAACAAATTCACTTCTACTTAGTTTTGATGTGGTAAGCCTTTACACCAACATTACACATGATTTAGGAATAAAGGCGGTTAAATACTGGGTGGAAAAACATAGAGAAGTGATTCCCACCAGATTCACAGTGCCATTTATATTAGACGCAGTCAGACTTATTCTGGAAAACAACACTTTCTTCTTCAATGGAAAGAATTACATCCAAATTAGAGGCACAGCGATGGGAACGAAGTTTACTCTGTTTACGCGAACTCAGTAATGGGATACTTAGAACAATAACTCTACCAAGAAATAGAGGAAAAATATAGCACTGAATTTAGAAAGTACAATGAAAAGTCTTGGAAGAGATACCTTGACGACTGTTTCATCATCTGGACAGAATCTCTAGATACTCTGGATGAGTTCAATATTCTCCTGAATAACCTACACCCATCTCTCCAATTTACAAAAGAGATGAGTAGTACCAAATTACCATTCCTAGATATAATGGTAATCAAAAACGACACCACCATTACCACGGATATATACTATAAACACACAGACACCCATCAATATTTGGATTTTAAGTCGTGCCATCCACCTCATACAAAACGCAACATCCCATACTGCCTAGCCAGAAGAATTTGTACCATTGTAGAAGATACGAATACCAGGAACAAACGCCTAACATAACTGAGAGAATTTTTGCTCAAACCAAAATACCCATCTCTACTTATAGAAAATAGCATACAGCGGGCTATAAAAATACCTATACAACAACTTAGGACAACCCAAGGAAGAAGAAACCAAGAACTGGTCATTCCATTTATAATGACACACAACCCATGTCACCAGAATATCTTCAACACTGCCAAAGCAAACCTACCGATCATTGCTCAAAGAAATGAATTAAAAGGTTTAATCACAGACCGAGCTTTGATTCTTAGTAAAAGACAGCCGAAAATTTTGAAGCAATTACTAACAAAGGCAAAGTTTAACCTTAACAACAAACTCTAAATGCAATGATAGTCGATGTGGCACATGTCAGTTCATACATACTGGTCAATATATGAACACAAAAACTGGAAAAATATTCCCAAATGCAAATATGAACTGCAAAAGCAGAAATCTAATTTACTGCATTAAATGCCCGAATTGTGAAGAACTATATGTCGGTCAAACTGGAAATGCACTATCGGAATGTGCACGGGTGCACCGACAGCAAATCATAGACCCAAATGTCCGTCAGATACCCCTGAGTAACCATCTAGCAACATGTGGTCAGAAAATATTTATAATATTTCCATTCTACAAACTACACAGCCCAAGTGAAATCAAGAGAAAAATTAAAGAAAAGAATTTTATTGATAAATTCCAACCCAAGCTAAATGAACAATAATAATGCTTAGGGGTATTACTTCTACTATGACTACGCCTACGATCAAGTCGACTACCACCAATAACAACAACAACAACAACAACAAAATAATAATAATAAAAGTGATGTTGATGTTGATGATTACTGAACATTTTTTATAAAAAACCTAGAAAATGCTATTTTCATCATTTCTAAAAATAGCAAAACAATTGATGCTTCGGATAGGGTCAAATAGAAGTCGTTAGACATGCTCAACCAACCGTGACGCCTAAACCAATCAGCTTTAGTAATCTAGTGAAACCACACACCGATTGGTCGAAATACAGTTTGCAAAACTTAGCATTCTGTAGCCCCTTTTTACTGTATATAAGGCACAGATTTTAGCCATCTCATTACAGTTGAAAACTGCAAACTTGACTGTCACCACTGAATATGAACCTGAAGATTGCGAAAACATGAAAGTACTTGTTCAATTAACATTTAACATTTAATATTCTACCATACTATTTTATTATAATATCATTATAATTTTAAAGGATTGTAAATAAAACGAGTAAATCAGACAAAGTTGGAATTCCTTTTATTAATACATATATATATATATATATATATATATATATCATCATCATCATCATCATCATCATCATTTTACGTCCGCTTTTTCCTGCTTGCAAGGGTGGGACTGGTCCTATTCAGCACAGCATCTCCCCCACTTGTCACGGTCTTTCGTCATCTCCACCGTGAGCTTCAGCGATCTGAGGTCTGCTCTCACCACCTCCACCCATGTTTTTCGTGGTCTTCCTCTACTACGTCTTCCTTCACCTGGCATTTCTTGGCACTTCTTTACCCAGTGGTCATCCTCCATGCACATTACATGCCCATACCATCACAGTCTTCTCTCTCGCACACTACAACTTATCCCTCTTAAACATAGTTTCTCTCTCAACACATCCATGCTCGGTCGTTCACGCACATTGACATTGTACATCCAACGGAGCATACTTGCCTCATTTCTCTCCAGCCGTCGTATATCTTCTGCAGTTGCTGCCCATGTCTCACTACCATGCAGAATCGCGCTCCTCACACAGGCATCATATAACCGGCCTTTCTTACGCAGGGAGAAACCCTTCTTCGTCTGCAGAGGAAGCAGCTCCCTAAACTTTTTCAAACCGTCCTTATTCTAGATACTATGGCCTCGACCCCCCCCCCCCCCGCCCAATACATGCTAATCTCATCACTTAGGTACCGGAAGCTATCAACCACTTCTATAGAACCCACCTGCATTTGAAAAATGTGTCTATCAATGCGACTTCTACTGTCAAATGCCCTGTACATCTACTGCATACGTAGTTTTCCCTACCTGTTAGTTTGCTTGCTATCCCACTACATCTCTTACATAACCTAAGATCTGTATTGTGTACATTTTATAGAATTTATGCCAGTTACTTTTCGGCATATCCAACATACCCATTTCCCTGACAGAATCAGAGTTTTGTCTTCTCTTCTACTCATCAACACTTTTGTCTTAGCTAGGTTCACTCTCAGTCCTCTTAATTCCAACTGCTGTTTCCATAACCAGAATTTACTCTCTAGCTCCTCTACTGATTCTACTATAAGAACCAGATCGTCAGCATAGAGAAGTTCCCATGGACAGCCAATTTTAAACTATATATATATATATATGTAGGTATATATATATATGTTGTTTTCTTGAGCAAGACACTTTATTTCACATTGGTCCAGTTTACTTAGCTGTATAAATGAGATGATAGGACTGGGGTCCCTATCATTCCACTGCAAAGTGGTCGTGGAGGTGCCACGGCAAAAAAAGCACCCATCACTCACTGTAAATGAGGTTGGTGTTAAGAAAGGCATCCAGCTGTAGAAATCAAGCCAGAATCAGTTCCCGTCCCAACCTTGCAAGCAGGGAAAAACGGACGTAAAATGACGATGATGATGATGATGATGATGATGATAATGATATATATATATATATATATATATAAGTATTGAAGTTTCCGTTGAAAATTGAAAAGGTCATAGGAGTGAAGAGTGCTCTATGTAAGTACCAGAGCAAAATTTAATATATAATAAACAATACAATATAATTACCTCATTACCAGAGGTTTCCCGAATAAGACGAATACGAAAGAAACGTCCTCATTCGTTCGTCGGACGAGGCAATATAAAACATAGTGAAATATTTGGAAAGTCTCATCAAGAAATGCAAAAAGATTTATATATATATAAATAAAAGTAATGCAATAGATATATAAAATATATAAAAAAATATAAGGAAAAATAGTTAGGTGTGTGTATATGTATGTATATACACTCACAAATGTACATATTTCATATTCTGCTAGCCAGAGCTGTTGTGAATCTTTTTTCTGGATGTCGGAAGGATGCGACATGTGAGTAATAACGCGTTTTGAATTTGTCTTGTGTCACACCCACCTACATTTGTGAGTGTATATACATACATATACACATACCTAACTATTTTTCCTTATATTTTTCCTTATATTTTTTTATATATTTTATATATCTATTGCATTACTTTTATTTATATATATATAATTTTTTTTTGCATTTCTTCATGAGACTTTCCAAATATTTCACTGTTTTATATTGCCTTGTCCGACGAACGAATGAGGACATTTCTTTCGTATTCGTCTTATTCGGGAAACCTCTGGTAATGAGGTCATTATATTGTATTGTTCATTATATATATATATATATATATATATATATATATATATATATATATATATATATATATATATATATATATATATATATATGGCATAGGTTAAGAATAACGTCCTCGAAAATGAAAGTGGATTTTCTGACAAGTGAATGTGTTTTTATTTTTTTTACAGTGAAATTTACGATACACTCTTTGTTTATTTACAACAGGTCTCTATAGTGATATGGTGTTAATTAGTATTGCGTGTGTGATTATTTTCTCTTATATATATATATATGTGTGGGTGTGTATATGTGTGTATATATATGTGTGTCTGTATGTATATATATATGTGTGTTTGTATATATATATGTGTTTGTATCATCATCATCGTTTAGATGTTTTTGTAATATCTTTCCAAAGTTGGCACCAACTATAAACAAATTAAGGCCGGGTCATAAGAAGGACAGAGAATGATAAGGGATTTGGGTAAAAACATCTAAACGATGATGATGACACAAACACATATATATATACAAACACACATATATATATACATACAGACACACATATATATACACACATATACACACCCACACATATATATAAGAGAAAATAATCACACACGCAATACTAATTAACACTATAGAGACCTGTTGTAAATAAACAAAGAGTGTATCGTAAATTTCATTGTAAAAAAAAAAAACACATTAACTTGTCAGAAAATCCACTTTCATTTTCGAGGACCTTATTCTTAACCTATGCCTATATATATATATATATATATATATATATATATAGGCATAGGTTAAGAATAACGTCCTCGAAAATGAAAGTGGATTTTCTGACAAGTTAATGTGTTTATATATATATATATATATATATATATATATATATATATATATATATATATATATATATATACATATATATGTATATATATATATATATATATATATATATATATATATATATATATATATATATACATATATATATATATATACATATATATATATATATATATATATATATATAAGTGTATATATATGTATATATACATATATATGTATGTGTGTGGTGTGTGTGTATATATATATATATATATACACATATATATATATATAAGTGTATATATATGTATATATACATATATATGTATGTGTGTGGTGTGTGTGTATATATATATATATATATACACATATATATATATAAGTGTATATATATGTATATATACATATATATGTATGTGTGTGGTGTGTGTATATATATATATATATATATATATATACACATATATATATATAAGTGTATATATATGTATATATACATATATATGTATGTGTGTGGTGTGTGTGTGTGTATATATATATATATATATATATATATATATTATACTGAAGGAGTGCTTTAACAGCATAAACTAAGGTTCACACAAACTTATAGGTATTTCAAAACAAAATAGGGTTCACCAATATCTCATATATGTACTATTATATTACCCACCCTCTCAACACAATGGGGTTCAACCAAAACAATGTCTATTTCAATATCTCCACACACACACACACACTACAAAACAATGTACTTCTATATTATGAAGTGATACAGTCTTCTCCCCCCCCCCTACAACACAATAAGGTTCCCCACTACCTACTCCCTCTACAGCACAATGGGGTTTTCTTTCAACACCAATTATTTGTTTACAGTTCTTCTTCCTGTCTTTAATGTCACTTTTTCTATTTTCTCATCAACACTTTCTCTCAAATATTTCTCTTATTTCTTTTCTTTCCTCTTTCTCCTCTAATTATTTATCTATATCATCTCTCCCTTTCCTCCTCCTCTTTCTCTCTCTATATATATATTTTTATACACACACACACACACACACAAACACACACATATATATGCATACACTTGCATACATACATGGTGGCTGCCAACTCGTTTTCGAGTGCGGCCACAACTTTATATCCATGTAGGAAACCCCCACCGATGCGCTGAACGAGTGTGACTTTTTAGTACAGCCAGCGACTTGAAAACTCTGGTACAAACACTACACTTGTGACAATTATTGACACACAGTGCTGGGCCCATGGTACCATGTGACGACAAGTGCAGAGAGATCTCCAGATATAAAGCAATGCCTGTGCCGTGAAGCTTTTATAGTGAGCAAAGGCACTGCACAAAGTCAGTCCCACTCTCTTAACCAAGATGATATTTACCAAAAAGAAGAACAAGTCAACATCATTGGATACGATCGGGGTTGCAGGTGTTATATCAGAGTCGGGTCGTTGGCGACTAAACTGGCATACATACATACACTCATACATACACACATACGCACACATACATACACACACATACACACATACATACATAGACACATACATACACACACACATATACATATACATATATAGTATATCTCGTTAGTTATCTACCTACCTATCTACTTATTTGCCATCTACCTATATATTTGTCTATCCATATATCTATCTACAAGTATATACCTACCTATCACTCTATCTCCCAGAGTTTTATAACATGATGAAGCCGAGATCTAACTTACACTAATTCTAGCTGAACACTATCTTCAGAATGACAGCTCTTGAAAGAAAAAAAACCAGTTACATAGAAGGAATTTTTCTGTGAAATGATTTGATAAAAATACAAACAGAAGATCGAAGAATGCCAAGCAAGGAATTGGTGGAATGAAGAACAGAATATTATTTTGCTACAAAGTATTTCACTCAAACATGAATGCCATACTGAGTTGATTTTCTTAAACGTCTCTCATTATAAGTTCTTAGAAGGATGATGGGTTGGCAGAATTATTACAGGGCAGGCAAAATACTTGATGGTATTTATTCAGGCTCTGTACATCCTCAGTTCAAATCCCATCAAGTTCTTATTTGCCTTTCAGCCTTTGGTTACAAGTACAACTCATTTTTGCCAGCTGAGTGGACCTGAGCAATGTGAAATAAAGTGTCTTGCTTAAGGACACATCGTACCATTTGGACTGGAACTATGACCTTACGATCATAAGCGGAATACCCTAATCACTAAATCATACGCCCTCACACACACATATATACATACATAATGACTGCACCTTAATTTAGCGAATTGCCATCACTAGACCTTTTTCTCAAACATGGATGGCATGAAAATGTCTTTATAGCCCCACCAAGGACTTAGATTCTTTTCTGCAGTGAAAGAAAAAAAAGGAGCCATGCTCACACAACACGCATGAACGTCGTTTAGATCAAATGATGCCTGTACTTGAAGCTTTTTTAAGTGAAGAAAGGCCTTGTACTGGACCAGTCCTACTTACTGAACAACAGTAACAGGTATCCAAAAAAGAACAGGTCATTAACTACCATCTCTTAGAATGATGTCCGAAAAAAACCTCAAGTCGCTCACTCCCAGTGGGCTAACCGTGTGCTTGGGCACCAAACTGTGTACTTTCATGTCCCCGCGCATTATACATACATACATACATACATACATATGCATAGATATGGTGGCTGCCAACTCGTTTTCGAGTACGGCCACTACTTTATATCCATGTAGGAGAACCCCTACCGATGCGCTGAACGAGTGTGACTTTTTAGTCCAGCCAGCGACTTGAAAACTCTGGTACAAACACTACACTTGTGACAATTACTGACACATAGTGCTGGGCCCATGTAACCATGTGATGACAAGTGCAGAGAGATCTCCAGATATAAAGCAATGCCTGTGCCGTGAAGCTTTTATAGTGAGCAAAGGCACTGCACAAAGCCAGTCCCACTCTCTTAACCAAGATGATATTTACCAAAAAGAAGAACAAGTCAACATCATTGGATACCATCAGGGTTGCAGGTGTTATATCAGAGTTTGTATATACATATATATACAAACATACATACATACATACATACATACATACATACATACATACATACATACATATATATATATATATATATATATATATATATATATATATATATATATATATATATATAAATATATATAAATATATATATATATAATTTAGGTCAATAAACAATAATATTGACCTTGCTACTCAATGAAAAATTGTTGTGAAAAGAACACTAATTCAGAGCACAGGCATAAAACAAGGCATAAAAAAGGGATTAGTAAGTGGAGGTGGGTGTTCTAAAAGTACAGTAGCCAGAATGAGAAGGAGATGGAAGAAGTTCAGGGAGCTGCTAGCTACAAATGGCTTTTCCCTCAAAATGCCCCTATAATAGCTCCCTCCCTCCCAATCCCCACACACCTCCCAAGCCCACATTGTAAAGTGGTTGTAGTGGTGACCACTCCTCACACAAGCCCATATACCCACCACCCCAATCCTCACACACCTCCCCCACATGATCCCCTAGCACACTGTAAAGTGGTTGTGATGGTGACACAACAAAAAGCGCCTAGCCCACACTGTAAAGTAGTTGTGTCGGTATCCTGACAAAATGCACCCAGCCCACACTGTAAGATAGTCATGTGGTTGTCATGACAAAAAGCCTTCAGTACACACTGTAAATGTGGTTAGTGTTAGGAAGGGCATCCAGCCATAGAAATCAAGCCAAAATTAGTTCTGTATGAGCAAGATGTGATCATCTGACCTGGCTTATCTCACAATGGGACAACTCGTTTAACCCATGCTAGTGTGGAAAAATGGATGTTAAATGGAGATGATATGTATATATGTATATATGTATATATGTATATATGTATGTATATGTTTTTTATTATGGCTAAGTGAGGAGCCTTGCTACTCTGGTGTTTCACCTGTATACTCACAGGATACTTACTCTATAGATCTTGTGAGCATATATATATATATATATATATCATCATCATCATCATCGTTTAACGTCCATCTTCCACGCTTGCATGGGTTTGGACGGGAGTTTTCCCACTTGAGGCAAGAGTGGTTGTCTTGCTCGCATAGGACTGTCTGGCAGGTTTTCTACGGCTGGATGCCCTTCCTAACACCAACCACATTTACAGTGTGGACTGGGAGATTTTTACCGTGTTACCTACACGGCCACATTACAGCGTGGACTGTGTGTTTTTTGTCGTGACACCTACACGACCTCATTTGTTTCGAACTGGATGTTGTGGTACCAACATAACTTTACATTGAAAAGGGTGGTGTGGATGGGGTGGGGGTAGTGGGACGGGGTGTATTTTTGTTAGAGGTGCCTACTGACTGTAGTAGGTTTCACTTTGTACTTAGGTAAGGCGGGTCTTCTGTATTACTGTGTAGCGCCAAAGATCTCGGTCCAGTGACATTGTCTTGGAGAGGTGTAAGTGTGTTAGGTCGGAATTTATCAAGTCGTCCCAGGTTTTTCTGGGTCTGCCTACTCCGTGGCTACCGTCTATTTTTATTGCCCTGCACTTTTTTATACAGCTATATATATATATATATATATATATATATATATATATATATATATATATATATATTGGAATATGTGTGAAATCCTTGGTACAGTTAAGTATATTTGAAAAAAGGAAAAGAATGACTTCACTTGTAGTTCTAAACAATTTGATTTAATTTTATAATATTATAATATTCTTTGTTAACTTTAGTGGGAAGTTAACAAAGAACTTACTAGATCTACCAACTCATAATATTATAATATAAAATTAAATCAAATTGTTTAGAACTACAAGTGAAGTCATTTTTTTTCTTTTTTCACATATACAAATTGTCTACAAATGTAAGGTTGTAACACCCACGTCCTGTAGGGCCTACATAGGGTTAACCGCCAATAGATTCAAGCAGCGTCTTTACACGCATACCCATTCTTTTCGTTACCCTCTAAGAAGGAATATGACGTCACTTTCAGCTTATATCTGGAGTCTAAAAGACAACCACACCCAATATAAGTTACACTGGGAGATCCTAGCTAGGGCTAGATCGTATAACGGAAATAAAAGACCTTGTGACCTCTGCGCCGCTGAGACCCTGGAAATACTCTACGCCACAGACCACATCTTAAACAAAAAATCTGAGGCAATTTCGGCTTGTAAACATAAATTGCACAAAACTTTCCTGTATTACAGCCCCACGTTATACCCTAATGGATAGTACGATCTATACGTGGATATTTTACGTCTTGATGTGGGAGCTAAGTATATGTTTTGTTTATACCATTACTTATTTGCATAGGTAAGTATATATTACCCGTATGTTTCGTGAAGGTACGTATACCTTCTCGTACGTATATTTGATTGTTTATGTTATGGCGTATAAACTTTTTTTATTTTTTTTATTCTGGTACATATGGTTTGGCTATGTGTATACCGGAGTTTTGCGTCTGTGTGAGTATGCAGGTTCGTACGTATGTAGGGTGTGTGTATATGTGCACTTCATGTTTTGGTTGACTTACGTCTCCGAACATTCGTGTATTTACATGTAGGTATGTGTGCGCGCTTGTTATTTACGTATTTATTTATTTATATACGTTTATACAATTATTTATTTATTTATTTGTATACACGCATACACACACACACACACACATATTTATATGTGCGTGGTTTTGTATACCTATGGTAAGTGTTTTGCGTATGCTTGTGTATGTACGTATTTGTTTGCGTGTATGTATTTATTTATTTCTATTACTTCTGTATTGTATTTATTTACTTTGTTCTTAACTCTGTAGCGAAGATTCATTCGGTCTCCTAGTTAGAATTTTAGTGTACGACTTCTGCTATACCATTTACGTGGTTTTGTCGTGGCGTGCTATTGTTCTCCACGCTCCACATATGACGTATTATCTTCGTTTTTTTCGTTCATTGCCAGAGAACGTCTCTATGAACCACCTAAGAGAACATTAGTCTACGACCTCTTTTATACCATAAACGTGGTTCTGTTTTTGCGCGTAATTGTTTTTCACCGCTCCTATTAATGACGTATCTTATTCGTTTTTTCCCGTTCTAGGCCAGCGAACGTTTCCACGAACCAAAGTATCGTCTTCCTGTCTTCCTCCGGTTGCAACGTTTTATGAAATATCCACTTCTGCGTTTACAGATTGACTTTGTTAGTTTCAGAAGATCCCGTTAAGGGTGAAAGCAGCGATTCTTTGCTTAAACTTTAATCTGTTATTTTAATAATATATATATGCATACCAGTGGCGAAGTGTAACCTAGAAAGTAGGACATGCAGTCCAATCGCCATGGCGAAAAGTGGGACTGTGCAGCCTTACCCCCCCCCCTCCCAATTCCCTCTAAATGACCCTCCTGGTCAAAGCCACATGTAGTGTTATCTAGTGTGTGTGTGTGTTATCTTTTTATGTGTCTACAATTTAGTAAGCAGTCAAAATTCTGCTTGCCCCAAAGCTGTCGTGTGTTTGTGTGTATGTGTTTGTGTGTATGTGTGTGTGTGTGTGTGTTATCTGTTTTTGTGTCTACGATTTAGTAAGCAGCCAAAATTCTGCTTGCTTCAACCGACGCAATGGATCAACTCAAGATTCTATAACGCATGCACGGAACCTTGGCTCCTGATGCATACTTACATTTATATATATGATGAGCATCAGCCATTTCTGTCTACTAAATATCAGTCATAAGGTATTGATCAACCCAAAGCTATAATAGAAGAATTTTGCCTAATTTTTTTTCACAGTTTAACTGAACACGAAACTATGTAGCTGTGACACAAACTCTTTAACCAGACCTATCTTTAAAAAAAAGAATTGATTTTTACTTACGCTTTACACACTTGGTCTTTCGGTTGGTTGCTATGTGACCAGGAAGGCAATGGCATTTGTTTAAAACACATTCAGAATTCTGGATAAAATCAGTACAGAGGCAGCATGTATCATGCTGTTGACAGGCGCTGTCCACACGTTTGGCTGAAATAAATTACAATGTTTATTAATTATGGAATACATAATGACAAAAGGCACACAGTCCACTCAGTAAGGTGGTTGTACTGGTGTCACAATAAAAAACACCAAGTCCATCCTATAAGGTGATAGTGTTGGTGTCATGAAAACATGTACCCAGAATGCTTGGCAAAGTAGTAGTTCTGGTGCCACATTAAAATGCACCCAGAACAATCTATAAAGTGGTAACGCTGATTGCACAACAAAACACACCCAGTACATCCCATAAGGTGGTTGATGTTTGAAAGAACATCCAGTCATAAAATTGATGCCAAATATAGAACATATGAGCAAGATGGGGTCTCTCTGACATGTCTAGGTTAGGACTATGACAACCCATGGAACACATGTCAGCATCTAAGGTGGATGTAAAATGGCAATGATGGTGATGGTGATGCTAATTGTTTTTTAGGTTAGCTAAGGAGAAAGGGCCAATGTTCCTGACCCTTTCCAGGACCTCTGAGACATGGGAGAGAGGAAAGTAGCTGCAAACCAAAAACCTATCCCAGATCAACAGAGCAAATACCTAAGTATCAGGCTGGTGGTGTTAAACTAGGTAACAAATTAAATATACCATGAACAAATATCACAATGCATCTCTTTTGATGCACTGATAATTTCACCTATTGGACTTTATTTTATTGATCCAAAACTGGTGTATTTAAGGGGCATGGTGTAGTCAGTTATATTGACCTCTAAATTGTGTATTTAATGGGAGATGAGATAGTTGATTATATTGATCCCAATACTGTAGTATTAATTCTATCGCCCTAAGAGGGTGAAAGTTGACTTTGATGGAATTTGAACTTAGAACATAAAGTTCCATGATTACATACCAAAACTCCTTCCACCTCTCCACAAGCCCACCCACCCCTTACATAACATATAGTCCACCAATTTGATCAGCCCTTTATATAATACTAGCAGCAGGACTCGGTGTTGCACGGGGTAGGAAACGTGAAATAGCAACATGTGTATGCAAAAATTGAGGAATGTAGCTGTGTACTTTTTTAATTCCCTTATTCTCAGGGAATGATTGTTCATCTACTGGAAATGTAGAACACCAGGAGGCCTGAATCGTGAAACATCTTCATGCATGTGCAAAATCTGAAGAAAATCAGCTGGATGCTCTTTAAGCGTACTAAATCTTAGAGTATGATTTTTCTTCCATTTGGAGAAAATCGGTTAGGTACTTTTCGAGTTTTATAGATCCGCACCCAGTCATCCGGACAGACATCATCAGTTATGTCTATTACACCTGCATGCATACTGTACAGAGTAAAGCCTGCAATGCTTGAGTAAGACATGTCATGCAACCACACAACATGTTGGGCCTTCCCCACAGGAGACCATAGCCTCTTCGTAAATCTACCCAATCTGATATAGACCGAACTGTTATATCGGATGCCGAACGCATCGGAATTACTATCGGGGTCACCATCAACGATTTCAAGTGATGTACGTTTAAGTAGGCATAATATAGTCTATAAAGAGAGGTAACTCTTTCAAAATACCAAAGAGTTGTGTTTCTTGAACATTGTAGACAAAATTGCCGAATTGAATGAAAAAAGGGCTTCAAGTTTTAGTGAAAAAAACGCTTTTAACAACAAAAAAATTGAAAAATAAAAGCTGCAGTTAATATCTTTAGACCACAAGGAATATATAAATGCAAGTTTGAAGTCAATCAGAGTAGAAATGTGGATTTGTATAGACTTTGCCAAAATTAGGACACATACACACACAGACAACTTCAGTTTTATATATATGTATAGATATTGTTCACACTTTCCACCTCTCTATCGCCCCACCGACACCCGTAGGTAACATACATTCCACCATCCCCACCAACCCACCTTATATAACATGTAGTTCACCCACCACCTCCACCCTTTCATAGTAGGTAGTCCACCCTCTCCACTACCCCACCACCTCCACCCTTTCATAATATGTAGTTCACCTTCACTCTTACATAATAGGAAGTCAACCGTCTCCCCCACCACACCACCTCCACCCTTACATAACATGCAATCTACCCTCTCCAACATTTCACCACAACCACCACCTTTATATAGCATGTAGTCTATCTCTCCACCCCTCCAGTAACTCACCACCACCACTACCACACGTACATATATAATCTATCTCCCCCACAATCCATTACTACATTTACATTTGTTATCCACCCTATCAATCACCCACCACCACTACCACCACCAACAACAACAACACCTCCACCACCACCACCCTTATGTAATATGTCCACTCTCTCCACCAGTTCTAACAACCCATCAAGCTTTATTAGTTCAATAGTAGTTAATATATTGTCCATTTTATTTCAGTTAATAGATAAGAGATATGAGGATTAGAGAAGCCCTAAAGACCTAAAGAAGTAGGTTACCTTCATCACTCTTGTCTTTGCAGTCATCTACTTGGTCGTTGAGCCATCTGAAGGGGATACAGTTGCCATTGTTACAGCTAAATTTATTCAGACATGGCCGTTTAACTAGAATTATAAAATATATTTAAATTTAAGCAGAAAAAGTGATGAATTCACTTATGGTTAATGTTATCAAATAGTTGTGTTTTTTTTTCATTGATTTCATGTCCATTTTAATTAGATGAAAGGTTAGATGGGTTAGATGAAAGCCTGAGCTTGTCCCAGTTTCACATGACATTAAAAGACTGAGAGTACAATAGTCTCCACTGAACAGGATCTAGTCTGCACAAGATTAACCCCAGCTGTTGCTGTTGTTACTCATTTTAAGCTGAGTCAGCTAGAGCAGCGGTCGCCAACGGGTGGTCCGAGAGAAAAGTTTGGTGGTCTGCAGGATAATTTGAACATTATTTGTAATTTTTATGTTTTATTAATAATAAAACAAAAATAATTGTTTCTACTTTAGGCACAAGGCCATCAATTACCCAGTGCATTACTGGTACTTTATTTTATCGACCCCGTAAGGATGAAAGGCAAAGTCAACCTCGGCGGGATTTGAACTCAGATCGTAAAGGGTCGTAACTATGCTGGAAAGCATGGCGTCCGACCCTCCACCGATACTGCCAATCCACCGCCCTTTGTAATAAAACAAAAATAATATTCGGTTAAAATATATTTTATAATACCCCTAAAAAATGTTTCTCCTCGGTAAAGAACTAACATCCATGAAAGAAATTTACACATATGTATCATTTATCGACAATATGACACACGTACACTTCAGCATTTATAATTTTGTTATAATTAAATAAGCATTTATAATTTTATATTTAATAGGTGCATATTAATAAAAATGGAAGTTCTCTGATTATTTGATTATTATTTTACAAATGTACTTATCTTTTTTAAAAAATTTGTATTAGTGGTCCGCGGGATTTAAAATTATGAATTTAGTGGTCCGTGATCTCCGAAAGATTGGCGACCGCTGGGTTAGAGCAATATAAAATGAAATGCTTTGCTAAAGCACACAATGGTGGTGCCCCGGCATGGCCTCAGCCTGTTGGCTGGAACACGCAATAGAGTAATATAATCCAATAATGAAACTTATGATCTTACGCCCATGAAACCAACACAATAACGACTGTTATTGTTATAAAAATTAATAGCTCCCAAATCGGTTATATAAAAAGATCAACGCGAGGTGTGAGTAGGTTATGCCTGTAAGGAAGGTAAGAGAAGCATAGGCCGGCAGCCAAAACGATGGCTTGATAATGACAACTTATGGACTGGACTTGATCTTTGCTCTTTAGACTCTGCTGTTGGTGATCGAACTTTGTGGAGAAAAATATCTCATGTTGATGCGCAGTGTGCAACTGGCGGAGTTTAGCGTCCCAAACAACGCTCAAGTTATTGTATTATATTCTGCTTAATGGTATCAATCAGTTATTATGTAAACGAGTCCCACCGAAAGTGATCTCAATAAATGGTTTCAACTATATAATAATATCATCTTTAAGATTAGTAATTTTAATAGTTAAAATTAGTGATTTTAATAGTTAAAATTAGTGATTTTGATATATTAAACATCCACATGTTCTTTCGTGCATATTTATTGTTATTGTTGTGGTTAAAGTCTGTTCTAGAGTTTATCTTGGTTTCATTGGTGTTAAATGACTGAGAGTATAATGCAAGCCCCCTCATTTCCTGGCCAGGATACCAATCCATCGCAGGGTTAACTCCCTAGTAGCTGCTGAAGGTACTCAAGCACACATTATACTACCAAGACTGGGAATCGAACCTACTAACCTTTACCACCACGAGTGTAACACCCTAATCATTTGTTTTTCAAGAGAGCCCCATGCAGTACTCAACTATGTAAAAGCCTCCTTGATGGCTTGGAGGATGCATGTATAGATATATCTTTGATATTTTTATTAATTGATTTGATTATCCATTGATTGATATTAGTTGTATTAATTTTATTGATTACCCTGTTTAATTTGTACAATTATTGCCACCACACTACTAAATCTGTAGGAGTATACGCTGTTTCTGGAAGTCATTTCAGTTATCATTGAGTAAGATATTGTATGACACTGTTACAATGTCATAGATGCACAAAGCATCCTATGGTAGCGTGGTTTCGTTAATTTCTTGGTATATATATGTGTATGTCTGTGTATCTGTGTCTGTATGTCTGTGAATGTGTGTCTCTGTGTGTGTGTGTCTGTGTGTGTGTATGTGTGTGTATGTGTCTATGTGTGTGTCTGTGTCTGTATGTCTGTGAATGTGTGTCTGTGTGTGTGTGTGTCTGTGTGTGTGTATGTGTGTGTATGTGTCTATGTGTGTGTCTGTATGTCTGTGAATGTGTGTCGCTGTGTGTGTGTGTCTGTGTGTGTGTATGTGTGTGTATGTGTGTGTCTGTATGTCTGTGAATGTGTGTCTCTGTGTGTGTGTGTCTGTGTGTGTGTATGTGTCTATGTGTGTGTCTGTGTGTCTATGCGCGTGTGTATGTGTATCTGTGTGTGTGTGTCTGTGTGTGTGTGTGTGTGTCTCTCTCTGTGAGTGTCTCTCTGTGAGTGTCTCTCTGTGTGTGTGATTGTCTCTCTCTCTCTCTCTCTCTCTCTCTCTGTCTGTGTGTTTGTGTGTCTATGTGTCTGTGTGTGTGTCTGTGTGTGGCTGCGCGTGTGTGTCTGTGCGTGTACGTGTGTGTGTGTGTGTGTGCATGAGAGTGAATGTCTAAAAGTTTATTTCAGTTAAAATATTAGTTTATCTTCTAAGCAATTCAACCACTGTTCCTATGATCAGGTGTACAACACACTAACCAGTGAGTCACACCCATCACACTTAAAATTACTAAATAAGGAAATATTGGATTGAATTGGTTAAACAAGAACAAAGAAATAAAATAAAAGACCTTCATCAGAATTGTCAAAACAGTCACTGACGCCATCGAAGAACATGATTTGATTGATACAGGTTCCATTTTGGCAAGGTAATTTACCGTTTCCACAGTCTGAAAATACATAAACATATTTACTGATCAATAACTCAGATATAATTTTTGTTTGATTTCTATATATTGTATGCGTCATCGATATATAGAATACAATTTTTACTTTAAAATATTAAATCTAAAAATCTGCCTGCATTTTACACTCCACTGATATAATGATAATAATAGTTGTTTCTACTTTAGGCACAAGGCCAGCAATTACCCAGTGCATTACTGGTACTTTATTTTATCGACCCCGTAAGGATGAAAGGCAAAGCTAACCTCGGCGGGATTTGAACTCAGATCATAGCTATATGATTAACAATGAAAATATATAAAAATATATAAAAATATACAAAATATCACAAAATAAATTTCCCAATGAGGGCGAACCACCCAGGGGCGACTCAGGTACCCTACCAATCCTGGACCACCCGATGCTTCTCGGGCACCCTGGGTGGCCACCCCTTTCCGCTTCAAATTAATCAGCCTACAGGTGCATGTTCTCGCCACATTCACCCATCTTTTAACAAATGTACTGGGGGGGGGGGGCAGCACTTCTCTCTTCACCCTCACCTTCCTTTCCAAGTGAAACTTGAAAAAGTCGATGAGAAATTAACCGAAAAGAAAAGTGTCTGTCTTCAGGCCTTTCAACCTGGACAACTACACACCCTCTTTTGCTACCACCACCAGACAGAGGAAAAGAAGGCGGCGGGGTGCCTTTCAGTATGGATTCGGCCGATAGCCGGATCCGTTCTACATGTGACAACAGCTGTTCGACATAACTCCACAAGTCAGCAATGCACCGACACTGCGTGCAGAACGATTTCGTCACTTTTCACGCATTTCGGGCAGTCCGTCTGACAGCACTTCCGTGTTTGTAGAGTTTATCAAGAACCGGCACTGACCCTCGTTAGCACTGTCAAGCGAGGGATTTCTGAAATGTTTCCATAGTCCCCGGCTCGAAAGTCCTCCGGAACAGAATGGTCAGTTCGACTTCGTCGGCGCCCAGAGCCTCTCCAAGTGCGTCGTCGTACTTTACCACTAATAATCCTCTATACAACTCGAGAGTGGAAGTTCCACTGATCGCATTGCCCAGTACCCAATCTCGATCTCTTCTTGACCCGGGACTGCAGTTCAGTCAAAGAGACGAGCTGCAGAAAGACCTGTCCTACATTTGTTCACGACGGTCAGACGGTAGTAGATGGCGGACACGATGTACGCGTTCGCCACCTCCGTCCGATCTTTCAGAGACAGCTTCCCCACAGCCTATTTCTGGATGTGTGTAACTACCCTTATCGTAACCCCGTACCAATCCTTATCCGGTGATGTCGTCCGTATAAGCCAACACAACCTTTCTGCGTCTCGGTTTGATCAGGATGCCCTGCAACAGCTCCAGCATCCGCAGTAAAGGCTCGAGAGTCAATATGTACAGAAGGGAAGAAAGAGGGCACCCTTGACCGACCGACCGGTAGATCTGAAACGGTTCCAAAAGATGGCCATTAACTTTAACCACTGTGCGTTGCAGCGATCCAGCATCTGAAGACGAGACCGAAGCCAGCTGCGTTGAAGACAGCCTCTAAGTACCTGTGATCAGTTCTATCGAAAGGTTTTGATTGATCTAAATTGATCAGAGCCCCAGCAGAGCCAGGTTTACACCCCTAGCCTCTCTATGATGTATCGTATGTCGTGTATGGACCTGGTCGGTATTGCGCAAGTTTGCGCCTACCCTACCAAATCCTCGACGACGAGCGCCAATCTCTTCACTAACACCATGGCCAAAATCATAAACTCTGTGTTCAAATTTATGAGCCTGAAGTTATCTAACGTAGCGCTCTTGTTCTCGTCTTTCCTTATCAGCGTCACTATGCTCCGGCTCACAGAACTGGGAATACTGCCGTTCTGCTGCTAGTTGCAGTAGAGAGCTTCGAGGAGATCGGAGAAGTCTGGCGTATTTACGTAAAGCTCGTAGGGCAGACCATCCAAACCGGGTGACTTGCACCTCATTCAGCCGACTAACTCTCTGCTGAAGTTATTGGCCTTTTCGCAGTGCACAGCGTCGGCTGGCAAGAGACGCGGTAGGTCATCGAGATAAGGACTGAAATACGCTATAGTCTCCGTACCCCAGTTTCCCCCGAACAGCTGACGAAAGGCCTCACACATCTGCCTGGAATTGTTCACCTCGCATCCGTCTCGGTCCGTCAATGACCGAATTGTGGTTTGTTACTACGCTGCACCTCTGCCACGCGGGCCAATTGAACAGCTTTGGTTCCCTCAATTCTTAGCTCAGACAATGCAACCTTTGTGTTTCGCATTGAAGAAATGGTCTAATGCCATTCTCGCAGCTAGCACGTCTGTTACAATGCTACTGCAAATATCTCGTCTAATTTAGCTACCAGCTCTCCACCACATCCTATTTTTCTGTAATGCTACTTCTTTGCTAAAGCCTATAGAAATTACTCTAATCGCACTTTTGAGAGCCCCCCCCCCCCCCCTCCGCAACATCTATTGTTGACGACATCTCCCCCATCACCTATTTCTTAACTAAATTGTTGACCCGGCCCCTGTAAGCCTTACGTGCCGGGAACGACAAGTTCAGCTTCCAGTAACCAGGTCCTAACCTACGTGTCTTATATAGGTGGCCCATACAGATCACAAACTTGTGATCTGAATAGGTGACCATTTGAAAGTGTGGACAACCTATACTATTCTTATCTATTAACCCAATGAAAAGCCTATCTATATACGATCGAAATGGTCCAGATCCAGGTCCACACTGGCGCATTAGGGAAATCTAGTCAGTACCTGGTAAACAGGTGGAACTGGCTGATCAGGGCTTTTGCAATCAATCCCAGACCATCCCTCTCTAGGTGTCTTTTTAACGTCATGAGGGTACTGTCAGTACCCTACTCGACCATGCACCCCAGGAGCCATCATAGGTTCAGTCCTGGGGGATCCTGGGAATGCGGACCTCTACAGTCCTTCTGCCCATGTGGTCCATTCTATAGGGGGACACCGAGTGTTTAATAGCAAGGGTTTCGGTTTTGAACAGCACCCAGATGGTGCCGAACTGTCTGACCCTTGCTTTGTATTCTATTTCACGGAGAAATCCAGTAAAAAGCCACAGTCCCCCTGGCTACTAGGGCAAGTTCCCCCTCCCAGTTGTTCTACTCAATGATTTCTACTATAGACACAAGGCCAGTAATTTGAGGGGAGGGGAAAGTCGATTAAATCGACCCCAGTACATTACTGGTACTTTATTTTATCGACTCCGTAAGGATGAAAGGAAAAGTTAACACCGGCGGGATTTGAACTCAGATCATAAAGGGCCGTAACTCTATGCTGCAAAGCATGGCGTCCGACCCTCTACCGATACTGCCAATTCACCGCCCTAATAATAATTGTTTCTACTATAGACACAAGGCCAGCAATTTTTTTAAGCGGAAGGAAAAGTCGATTAAATCGACCCAGTACATTACTGGTACTTTATTTTATCGACCCCGTAAGGATGAAAAGCAAAGTTAACCTCGGCGGGATTTGAACTCAGATCATAAAGGGCCGTAACTCTATGCTGTAAAGCATGGCGTCCGACCCTTTACCGATACTGCCAAGACCGAGAGATAGCGCTTGGAAACTGGAATGTCTCCAGGCGCTCACTGCCCTCTCCCAGTTGGGCACCAGTATCGGTGGAACATCCACCTCGGCGTTCTATAGAGGACTAGTGGAGGGGAAGAGCGACGACGTTCTCGGAGAGATCCTGGGCGTCGAAGAAGATCAGCTGTTTGCTCTCTTCCGGAGAACTTTCAGCCCGGGGCCTATGGATAACTTCCAAAAATCCCTGGCCTGGCAGTGCTACCGGGGAGCGTTGCCGGTTCGAGATAAGCTCTACAGGCACGGAAGTGCCGTCAGCCGAGCCTGTCCGAGATGCGCGCATAGCGACGAAACCGTTGTGCACGCACTCGTTCAATGCCCGAGCATTGCTGACTTGTGGAGCTATGGCGAACAGTTGCTGTCACGTGTGGGACTGATCCGGTTGTCGACTGAGTCTATTGTGCAGATGGTCTCGCCGTCTTCCTTTGAGGAGGAGGGGCAGGCGGTTTTCATCTGCCCGGTGGCCATGGCGAAAGAGATTGTGTGGTGGACAAGGTTAAAAGGATAAAGACAAACACTTTCCTCTTCGGCGAATCAATAATTAACTTTTTCAAGTTTCACTTGAAGAGGAAAATCAGGGTGGAGAGGCAAGTGCTGCTTTCTAGCAAGTTTGTTGAAAGGTGGGTGAATGTAGCGAGAATGGTCCGAGTGAACGGGACCGCTCTGAATATACGTCTGTAGTTTGAGAGATGGAAAAATTGAGAGAGGGCGCTTGCCCTGGTAGTCAGGGTGACCGTGGTCTTTTGTGTGATTTTCGCCACGAGTAACCCTCGGAGGTTTCCCCCCTATTGGGGAATTTTTCATTGTTTCAATTTTCATTTTATTGTTTATATATATGTTTTATGTCTTTTTTCTTTTCTTATATAAATAATAAAAATATTTACACGCACAAAACCCACATCGTACCGCCCTGTTCCGTCTGTGATGTTTTTCTTGATGGCCAATAAAGAAATCATTATTATTATTATTATTATTATTATTATTCCACAGACATGGAACTGGTTAAAAAGAGGAGACCTTAAAAAGGCTACAGAAGGAATGCTAATGGCTGCGCAAGAGCAGGCCCTCAGAGCAAAGTGGGTGAAGCACCATATTTACAAGGAGGAGGCTAGCCCACTGTGTAGGGGAAAAGGAGAGCTTACCACCAACCACCTCCTCTTCATGGACGATCTTAAACTCTTTGGGAAGAGTGAGAAGGAGTTGGATGTACTTGTTGACGCTGTCCGTATTTTCAGTAATGATATATGTATGGAATTTGGTATTAATAAGTGTGGAGACCTAGTGATGAAGAGGGGTAAATTGAGCAGAAGCAACGGAATCTAGGTACCAACAGGTGAGATGATAAAGGAAATTGACACTGAAGAAGGATACAAATATTTAGGTGTTCTGGAGGCAGATGACATCAAGAACAAAAAAATGAAGGAATTGATAAGATCTGAGTACATTAGGAGAGTAAGGAGCGTATTAAAATCACATCTAAATAGTAGGAATGTCATAAGTGCAGTGAATTCCCGAGCTGTGTCTATTATTAGGTACAGTGCGGGAATTCTGAAATGGAATGTTGCTGAACAAAAAGAAATGGATAGGAAAACTAGGAAGCTATTGACTATCTACAACATGTTCCACAAGAGGAGTGATGTCGATAGACTCTACTTAAAGAGATCTGAAGGTGGAAGAGGCCTTATCAGCATAGAGGACTGTGTTCAGATGGAAAAGAAAAGCCTGCACAAATACGTGACTGACAGCAGGGAGCCAATGCTCAAAATTGTACAGAAGGAGAGGACAATAGACCAGGGGATATCCAAGGAGGAAATAACAACAAGGAGGAAAAGCAATCTTCATGAAAAATCCCTTCATAGTACCTTCTTTAAAAAAACTAAATTTAGAAATCCACAGACTTGGAACTGGTTAAAAAGAGGAGACCTTAAAAAGGCTACAGAAGGAATACTAATGGCTCCGCAAGAGTAGGCCCTCAGATCGAAGTGGGTGAAACACCATATTTACAAGGAGGAAGCTATCCCACTGTGTATGATCTGTGGAGAGAGAGAGGAGACTGTGGCTCACATTCTATCCGAGTGTAAACACCTAGCCCAGACTCAATATAAAGGCTGGAGACCTGATGTGATAGGCAGGGTGATCCACTGGCACCTATGCAAAGTAAACAATTTACCACATTCTGAGAAGTGGTATGAGCATAAGCCAGAGTCGGTGATAGAAAACGATCAGGTGAAGGTGCTATGGGATTTTAGGATACAGACGGACAAGAAATTAGAACACAATAGGCCTGACCTGTTGGTTTTGGACAAGGAAAAAAGATCGTGTCTGATTGTAGATGTAGCTTGTCCATTTGACACGAGAGTGCAAGAAAAGGAGAGGGAGAAAATTAACCGATACCAGGACTTAAAGTGGGAGGTAAAAAGGATTTGGAACTGCCATGAAGTCAGGGTCGTCCCGATTGTCATAGGCGCACTTGGTACTATCTCAAAGAGTTTCCAAGGATGGTTAAAGAAGATTAGTCCAGTCCCGCTTTTTGGAACACTTCAAAAGGCATGCTTGCTGGGAACAGCAAGAACCCTCCGATACGTCCTGAATATCTGAGGCTGCAGGTTGCGGTTTGATATTCATTTCAACAAACTTTCCAGTTAAATAACATCAATGACTGAGACTCAAAGAATAGTAATAATAATAATAATAATTGTTTCTAGTTGTGGCACAAGGCCAGCAATTAACCAATGCATTACTGGTACTTTATTTTATCGACCCCGGAAGGATGAAAGGCAATGTTAACCTCGGCGGGATTAACTTTGCCTATAATAATAATAATAATAATAATAATAATAATAATAATAATAATGGTTTCTAAACCAGCAATTTGGGGAGAAGAATTCAATAAAAATGGCTGCAGTACTTCAATGGTACTTTATTTTATTGACACCAGAAGGATGAAAGACAAGGTTAACCCAGTGAAACGTAATGATCTGGAACAAATACTGCTAGACATTTTTCCGACCCTCTAACAACTCAATCGTCAGTCCTAAATATAGTAATAATTGTTTCTACTTTTGGCACAAGGCCACCCATTATCTCAGTGTATTACTGGTACTTTATTTTATCGACCCCGTAAGGATCAAAGGCAAAGTTAACCTCGGCGGGATTTGAACTCAGACTGTAAAGGCGCGTAACTCTATGCTACAAAGCATGGCGTCCGACCCTCTACCGATACTGCCAATCCACCTGAATATAGTAATAATGTCTTCTGATTTTGGCACAGGGCCAGCAATCTGGAGGAGGAGAATTCAATTAAATTAACTCCAGTACTTTACTGGTATATTTTATTGAACCTGAAAGGCAAAGTTGATCACAGTGAGATTTGACTTAGCCTTTCATTTTTCTGGGATCGATTAAATAATTGACTTTCTCTCCCCTAAAATTACTGGCGTTGTGCTTAAATTAGAAACAATTATTATTTCAAATACAACCTACACATGTGTCATACACGATGGTGGATATGCAATGTGATGGGTGTGTCACATGATGAGTGTGTCACATACCCCGTTAACTATATGATTTAGTGACATTGTTCTGTCATCATGTCTTCCTAACCTGTGATTGCTGTCCCTTACAGAGAGAGACATTGATTCAACCAGTGCAGTATATTAATGATACTTATATTATTGATCTCCTTTAAAGAGGGTGGGATTGAACTCAGAAACAAGAAGAACAAATCTAAATACCTATGCTCTACCATTTCTACTAACTAAACCACTTTTATTCATGTAAATATTTAACTTTTTTATTACCATATTCCCAATGAAATACACCGTGTTTAGAATTTGGAAAGATTTAATCATTATATCATTACTAAGAGAGTAACTTAACAAAAATATTCATATATAAAATTATTTGGAAGATTTTAATTTAAATATGCTTTTTAAAATGGATGGTTTTGTTTCATAGCACTAGAGCTGGTTTTTGAGTAGTTAATTTGGAAGGGTCTCATTAATCATTTCATTAAGATGGTATTTGTAATATAACTTAATGAATAATTCATATATGCAATTATTTTGAACGATTTTTAATTGAATAGGAACCCTTTTAAAATGGTGGCTTTGTTTCATAGAACCAGAGTCGTTTTCTTTTTTTGGTAAATTGAATCCAAAAGGGTTAAAGCAATAAAAGCCACGCATTTGTAAGAGTGGGAGATAAAGATAGAGAGGTAGAGAAAGAGAAAGGGGGAAACAAATAGAAAGAGAGAGATAGGCAGTGGAAGGGAATGAAGGGATGTATATTTTTCCAGTTTATCAGCTGCTAGATGAATGTCCGTCATATTCCCTAAGTTTATCAGTTCAGCCTGCAGCTAACTTCATCTATTCTATGATGTTGTACTCTAGGATATAAACATAACCACCAATTAAGACATCATTGAAGATTTTTTGTGAGAAGTTAGCAAGTCACTATTTATGTTAAGCCATCATGCTATGGCAATCTCCCAGAGATTTCTCCTTTTAACTTTAAGCACTTTAAATTCCCAATAGTTCTTTTATTCTTGCTACTTCCTCGTGTAAATGGTGAAATGGTAGTCATTACAACATTGAATTAAATTACTTGCAGCATTTGTTCTAAATTTATATGCTTTGAGTTCAAATCCTATCAAGACCAACTTTGTCATTTATCCTTTCATGGTTGTTGATAAAATAAAGTACCAAATCCAGGGTGGTGAATTGTCAGAATTGTTAGAACATATCTGACATATCTATTTTGCCTATCTATATTCTCAGTTCAAGCAGCAGAGAAACCTCCTATAAGATGCAACATCATTGAAAGCAAGCTAAACTTACATAGGTGGGTGTTGTAACAACATAACATATATGTGTATGAGAGAACAGTGGCTCCTATCATTAAAACTCCCAAGAAACCACCTATGAGATGCAACTTCATTGGAGACCAGCTAAATCTGCACAGGTGTGAACTGTTACAGCAACAACAACATGAGAGAACTTCCAAGAAAGCTGATATATGATACAGCCTCATAGAATGCTAGCTAAACCTACATAGGTGTGAGCTGTAACAATATGAACAATAAC
>OZ024743.1:127891864-127909364 GCA_964016885.1 Eledone cirrhosa
AAAATGATTTTATATTGATACTTTGTTCCTGCTCCTTATATCGGTAGAGGGTCGGACGCCATGCTTTGCAGCAAAGAGTTACGGCCCTTTATGATCTGAGTTCAAATCCCGCCAAGGTTAACTTTACCTTTCATCCTCACGGGTTCGATAAAATAAAGTACCAGTAATACACTGAAATAATTGCTGGCCTTGTGCCAAAAGTAGAAACAATTATCATGACTACTTCGATATATCAGTCATTGGTGTTATTTAACCGGAAAATTTGCCCTAATGAACATCAAGCCACTACCTTCAGCCTCAGTAGGCATGCCTTTTGGAATATTCCAAAGAAGGGGGCTGGGCTAATGTTCTTTAAACAGCCTTGGAAACTTCAAAATAGTACCTAGTGCTCCTATGGCGATGGAGACGACCTTGGTTTCATGACAGTCCCAAATACATTACAGTACCCACTTTAGTTCCTGGTACCGGATAATTTTCTCCTTTTTTTGCACTCTTGTGTCAATGGGGCAAGCTACATCTATAATCAAGCAAAATCTTTTCTTCCCATGTCAAAAACAACCAGGTCAGGCCTATTGTGTTCTATTTTTTTTGTCCGTTTGTATCTTGAAATCCCACAGCATCTTCACCCGATTGTTTTCTATCAACGACTCTGGCTTATGCTCATACCATTTCTCAGAATGAGGTAATTTATTTAGTTTGTATAAATGCCAGTGAATCACTTTTCCTATGAAATCATGCCTCTATCCTTTATAGTAAGTCTGGGCTAGGTGTTTACACTCCGATACGATGTGAGCCATAATTAACTCTCTCTTTCTCTCCACAGATCCTAAAGAGTATGCTAGTCCCCTCCTCGTCAATATGGTGTTTCATCCACTTCGTTCTAAGGGCTTGCTCCTGTGCAGCCAGAAGCATTCCCTCTGAAGCTTTCTTAAGGTCCATTTTCATTAACCAGTTCCATGTCTGCGGATCTCTGAACTTTGTTTTCTTCAAAATCTTCACGCATCCTGGAATGCGTGTTTGTGGAGGGAACAGAAGCTGTCACAATCGGGTCGATGAGAACAGCCAGAGAGGACTGGTCCGGGTTTGACCTGGAGATACTTCTCCAGATCAGGCCTGAAGATTTGAGAAAAATCCCGGGTCACACCCATATCCAAAATGGGACGGTTCTGCGCGTAATGACCGAGGGGAAAGGCCGCACTGTTTCGTCTGCAAGGAAACAAAGCATTCGGGAGTCTTTTGCGCTCAACTGAAAAAATACAAGGGGGTGAAAGCCTCCACTGCTGTCGACCCCGGGGCGGGGACCTCCACCAATACCAACAAAAAAGCAGGCACAAAAAAAATCTCCACACATCGCACACCCACAACAGAAAACACCACAGACGCAACAAACACTTCCACAACAACACCAAAACCACTAGCACCAATGTCAATATGCTGCCGCCGATCGACAGCGTTAGAGACGATTGGTTGACTTATGTTTCGCACGGGACAAGCCGGACTAAAAGCTAATACATACATACACACATACACACATATATATATGTATATATATATATATATATATATATATATATATATATATATATATATAAATTATTAAAAAAATAATGAATAAACAAAGAAACAGTTCCTTATATTAAACAAAAAAATTCATTATTTTACGATCGTTTCTAGGACATATACGTGTTAGAATTGGTATGCATACCAATTCTAACACATATATGTCCTAGAAACGATCGTAAAATAATGAACTTTTTTTGTTTAATATAAGGAACTGTTTCTTTGTTTATTCATTATTTTTTTAATAATTTATCTTGACTCCGTTTTCCGTTTATCTTTCACCGAAAGTGATTTTTGAATGCATCTCTTCTTTTCATGATATCCGGATTACATTGAGTTCTTCATACGGATTGGACACTACCGTAAACTTTTGGTAGATTTATCTATATATATATATATATATATATATATATATATATATATATATATTTGTGTGTGTGTGAGTCCCGGTTTCAATTGGGGGTAACCGCAACACGTAAGGTACTCAATACATTAGTAGAGTGTAAACAACAAATTTAATATAGAAATGGCTTCCACATGACTAGAACCGTTTCATTCGAAGGAAATCACCAGAAAAGCCAACTGGCATTGTAACACGGTGGTATTTGTATGTTTTCTGGTGGGTTGGGGAGGTGGTGATTTTGAGGATGGGTAGAGGTCATTGGCCAAGGGATTTTAAAGAACATGGATTCTTTAGAAAAACTGTGTCATTAATACAATGACACAGATAAAAAGACCAGGTTCTCATTTCCACTTAAATATCTATTAATACTCATAAATAGTAACGCCTACACTTTTAAGGTTCATTTATTCTAAGTAAACAAAGGGATTTCATTAAGTGGCTTTATTAAGTGTATATATATATATATATATATATGGTGGCTGCCAACTCGTTTTCGAGTACGGCCACTACTTTATATCCATGTAGGAGAACCCCACCGATGTGCTGAACGAGTGTGACTTTTTAGTCCAGCCAACGACTTGAAAACTCTGGTACAAACACTACACTTGTGACAATTATTGACACATAGTGCTGGGCCCATGGTACCATGTGATGACATGTGCAGAGAGATCTCCAGATATAAAGCAATGCCTGTGCCGTGAAGCTTTTATAGTGAGCAAAGGCACTGCACAAAGCCAGTCCCACTCTCTGAACCTAGATGATATTTACCAAAAAGAAGAACATGTCAACATCATTGGATACCATCAGAGTTGCAGGTGTTATATCAGAGTTTTCCTTCTCCTAGAATTCTGCCTTGACAAAGGCTAAGGGGTCATCTCTCCCGGTGATTTTGGATGGCCATTGACTCTTAAGAGCTCCTTTGCCCTTTGACAGGTTTTGTCATCCTGCAGGATGTCCAAAGTCACCCTCCTCACCAAGAAACATTGGTGGGGTTGCCAGTTTAGTCGCCAACGACCCGACCATGAGACAGGTTGTACTGGGATACATGTTACCAGTAGCACCAACTGGTGACCTGACATATGTGTATATATATATATATATATATATATATATATATATATATATATATATATATACAATATTATATATATACATATATATATGTTATACACACACACATACATACATACATACATACATACATACATACATACATACATACATACATACATACATACATACATACATACATACATACATACATATATACATACATACATACATACGTAGGAGCCCGTTTCTCGAGCAAGTCTATCTGCATGAAACAGATAAGGTCATGAGAGTTGGGAAGGAACTCCTTGAGAGATATTCCCTGTGTGATAATCAAAAACTCACACCCAGGGATGTCGCTCAGCAGTATGGCAGTGAATCCATGGATGAAAAACTGTATGCCTATCAGCAAAAAATCATACATGGATATGTTGCCAGGAAGCTCCAGAGTGAGAGTAATATAGATAAGGAAAGTAGTCTATCTTGGACCAACAACCGCTATATTGGCTCCCACTTTGAAGGATACGCTTTTGCAATCCAGGAACAGCATATTAGCACGAAATACCTGATTCACAAAAGAGATAGGGATGCAGGCAAAACACCTAGATGTGATAACAAGTGCAGAATCTGCAGAACTAACATCGAGGATATCACCCATGTCATCAGCAGCTGTCCAAAGATGTCATCGTGGTACTATATACCTATGAGGCATGATGTAGTGGCCAAAACACTGTACAATGCAGTTCGTAAAAAAGATAGCCCCGATAATAAACACATTAGAAGCTACAGCAATGTGGAAGACATCCATGTACATAATATGAAAGAGTACTGGTGGAATGTTCCAGTAAAAACCCCAATAAAATGCAGGCATAACAGACCAGATATTATGATATGGGACAGGGAGAAGGAAACATGCACAGTAGTGGAAATTAGCTGCCCAGCAGATGCCAATATAATATCAACCATTAGTGAAAAGGAGAATATTTATGCAGAACTGATGAGAAATCTGCAGATACTCCACCCTGATTACACCTTCAGATTTTTGCCTGTGATGATTGGGGCACTGGGATATGTTAGTAACTGCCTCAATACAAATCCTGAGAAGCTAGACTTCACAGGAACAAAAAGAACACAACTAGTTAGAAAATTACAAGTACAATCCATTAATGGAACAGTAAAAATATGTAAAACATTCCAAAAATTTTGCATCTAATAACTGCATATACACATGTACAGATACAAAGCATATACACATGTACACATACAACTCAAAACATACGCATCCACACATACAATAACATCCATATCTACACATGCATGCATGCAGACATACATACATATCTACCTAGTTGATGTTGTGTAAATTCCAATGAGAGAGTTTTGTGTCTATGTTAGAAACCGACTCTCTCTCTATTGGTAAAACTTTGTGAAATTATAAAACCAGAAGAACATACATACATACATACATACATACATACATACATACATACATACATACATACATACATACATACATACATACATACATACATACATACATAGAAAAAGAAAGAGAATTATCTGGTTCGCACCACCCTTTTCCTTAAAGTAAAGACTAATGTAGGTAAGAAAATTTTAAATTTAATAGATAGACATTTCCTACCACAACATACATACAGTAAAATATTCAATTGCAATTCCGTCAAGGTATCCTATTCATGTTGCCCTTCTATGAGATAAAAAAAAAATACTGCAAATAATATACCCAATGTAAATCTAAGCTGCTCTTGTAGAATTAAAGAGAACCGGCCTCTCCAACAGAAATGTAATATCAAATCGATTGTGTATGAGGCAGTGATTATACACAACACCACAGAAAATTCGGAAGTTACCGAAAGATATGTCGGTATGCTACAAGATCCCTTCAAACAACGTTTTACTCGCAAATCCACTCCTTCAGGTATCCTGAGATGAGTACCAGTACATCCCCGGCAAAAGGTCTGATAATTAAAGATGAAATGAGTCCTACATAAAATTACTTGGAACATACATGACAGATCCAGTCCTTACACCAATGGTACCAAGAGTTCTCGTCTCCGTCTTATTGAAAAATTTAGAATATTACAAGGTTTGTCATTTCTGAACAATAATTATTTGAACTCAAAGAGCGAAAATATTAGAGGATGCCTCCATCTCAGGGACCAACTGATTTCTAAGTGGAAATACTCAACAAATTCGATTGATTTTCAACCGCCTTAATTTTATTTATAAACTTTTGTAATATCTTTTCTTTAGCTTTCCTTTTCCAAAGTTAAATAATACAGTACACCTTCTATACTATTCTACTCCATACCTTAATAAATATTACCATCTCTATATTACATACCACCACATAATACCATATATGTGGTATTTCCCACGAATAATAACACTTGTACAATTTCGCTATTCCAAATTTACATCTTGGAGTTATTTCCTTTTGTTATAATACACGTTTCCTAAACTCGCGTTTTAGCACGCATTACTTTTAACGGCATCTTATAAATTTGCATAATCACTGAAGATTAGATCACAGTTTAGATCCCTCCTACATTCTGGGGATATGGTCAATATTAGGCCCTAGGTTGCAGTTTTGTTCCGTGTATGAATATATATATATATATATATATATATATATATATATATATATATATATATATATAGAGAGAGAGAGAGAGAGAGAGAGAGAGAGAGAGAAAAGTAACACACGAGTTGATATATATAAAAACAAATAGAAAAAAAGGAAAAAGATTTTTTTCAGTAGAAAATGTTGAAGAGATTTTTTCAGTGAAATATCAAAACATTAATTTATTTACCAAGCTATTAGCAGAAAAGTATGTACATAGAAATGAACTCTCTTCTCTGAATGGAGATGTGTGTGAAAATTAATTTTTCTTCCCCTTTTTATTATTATTATTATTATTATTATCACTATTTGTACAAATATGCAACTTAATATAAAAACTATTATCAAAACCATATTTACTATATGGTGCTCCTAAATCTTATATAAATTATTTACCTATAATATAAATTACTAGCAATTGTACCCGGCGTTGCACGGGATAAGGTATTTTGGAACGCGGGCCGCCAACAGACCTAATCGTGGAAAAACTGCATGCCTGGACAATATGTAAAGAAAATAAACCGAATACTTTGATGTCTGGATAATCTTTAAGATTTTCCTCGATGAAGCAGGAAAAATGCAGGTTTTCACCTAATGCGGTTCCTAGCGGATCAAGAAAATGAATTTTTTATGTGCATTAATATGCCTTGATACTTCGGGAAAATCGGCTAGACGTAATGCATCAAAATAGCCCTAAAAAGCTGAAAAAATGAAGTTTTTCACCTAATGCGTGCCCTAGGCCATAAATAAGTTGAATTTTCTTTGCTCACGATATGAAGAAGAGACTGACTAATACATAGTTACAATTTCAAGGAAATCGGTCTGACGTAACGCCTCAAAAAAACCCTAAAAAGCTGGAAACAAAACGCAGTATTTCACCTAATGCGGGCCCCAAGGGATCAAAAAGTTGACTTTTCTATGTGCATAACACTCCCTGAAACATAAGTAATACACATGGAAAAATATCGGTTGGGTACTTCTCGAGTTTTAGGGTTTCAAACTCACACACAGACATCCTCAGTTTTATATATATAGATAATTAATAATTATGGTAAACATTAGATGAAATAATTGTTACTACTTTAGGCACAAGGCCAGCAATTACCCACTGCATTACTGATACTTTATTTTATGGACCTCGTAAGGATGAAAGGCAAAGTCAATCTCGGCGGGATTTGAACTCAGATCGTAAAGGGACGTAACTATGCCAAGAAATAATATATTATTAAATGTTTATCGTAAGCATACATTTAACATATTCCTTAATATACTAATTCTTAAAGTTATCTCCCCAAATTTTTTGTTTACAATCAAAATTCATATACACGATATATTTCGACTTGCATAACTGTTTAAATATTATATTACTAACCATATACAATAATAGATTATACCACATTACTGTACATTTTAAAATATATAATTAGTTTCACATTCTTAAAATATATGTATAAAATACATATCTATAGTTACTTGATCTCTTACGCTCATTTATAAATCTATGTATATATATACTTAAATACGATGTATATTCACGCATAATCATTTATGTATTAAATAATTATTTATTTTTATTATTTTCATTAACGATATACAGTAATGTCTTATCTATATATCTAAAACAGAGAATGTCTGTCTGTCTGAAACTCGAGAACCACCCAACCGATTTTTTTCAAACTTTACACGTGTAATACTTATGGTCGTGTGAGTGTTTTGAGCAAATAATATTTCAAATTTTCGATGCCCTAGGGACCGCATTAGGTGCCAAACGTCGCGCCCTTATTAATATCTGTCTGCATGTCTGGCTGTCTGCATTACGACATTATGATACTATCTGTGTGTGTGTATATATATGTATATATAGTGTGTATATATATATATATATATATATATATATATATATATATATATATATATGTCGTTTAAAGTGTTTTGAGCAAAAATGTTTTTCTCATTTTTTGCCCCAGGAACCGCATTAGGCGAAAAACCGATTTTTAAAGCATTTTGGTTGCGTTAGGGCTTTTAACTCGAGAAGTACCCAACCGATTTTTTTAAAACTTATGTTTAAAAGATTTTCTTGACTGATAGATGTAACTTTTTCCAAATAAGAAAGTGAGGATATTTTTGTCTACTAAATTTATTTAAAAGATTAAAGATATTTTATTGTTTATTTAAATATTCACTTCTTTAACATTTTCCAATGTCAACACTTGGACCAGAAAACAATGGGTGCGCAGTATGGCAGGCCAACCTGTTGATGGGCATCCCGGCATAAAGTTTGACAGTTGTCTTTGAAGAGTGTACACCGTCCACCCGAATCATCACGAATGCTTCTACCTCCGTCTGCTGCTGCGTGAAGTAAGAGGACAGCAGTCTTTCCAGGACCTTCGAACAATCAACGATTTCTATGCGGCACGTTTAGGGAAGCCTGTTTCAAACATGGTCTGCTGGAAGATGGTGCATAGTGGGTTGAAACATTATTCGAGGCTGCTACTTCGCAATCACCTCAACGGTTCTGTTTGCCGTATTACTTCAAACGTGCGAAATGGGTAATCCAAACTCTTTGTGGCTTAAATATAGAGATGACCTTTCGGAAGACTACAGACATCAGGCACCATTGCAGTACCCCGATATGGAAGGCACCAGTAAAGAGGTTTACAATTGAGCACTAATTGACCTAGAGGACAGGATTGTTTCACTTGGTGGAAATGATTTGCCCACATACGGTCTGCCCAAAACACTCCGGTTAGGATTAGACACACTTCCCACAGCTGTTCTACGGGAAACGGCTTACGACATAGCCGTTCTTGTCCAATACGTCAATGAAATGGAACCACAACTGCTTCTAGACCAACGCAATGCTTACAACAGTATTGTTGACAACGTGCGTCGTCGATCCGGCGGCATGTTCTTCTTAGATTCGCCTGATGGTACTGGGAAAACATTTCAAACCAAAGTCCTCCTCGCGAAAGTTAGACAACACGGAGATATCGCGTTAGCTGTAGCCTCATCTGGGATTGCTGCTACTTTGCTGCCAGGTGGTAGAACAGCGCACTCCACATTTAAACTACCCTTGAATATCGTGTCCTCTGAGACGCATTCCTGCAACATCAGTAAGAGTTCCGACCAGGGGCAAGTCCTCCGACGGTGTATTCTTATCGTATGGGATGAGTTCACTATGGTTCACAGAGGAGGCCTAGGGGCATTAGATAGAGCCCTGAAGGATATCAGAGACTGTCAGGCTCCAATGGGTGGTGCAACGCTTCTGCTGTCTGGCGAATTTAGGCAGACTCTTCCTGTCATTCCTAAAGGCACAAGGGCAGATGAAGTACAAGCGTGTCTTAAGTCCTCACCGTTATGGCGACATGTTACAACTCTCACTCTTTCCACTAATATGAGAGCTCGACTTCACGGTGACCAACTGTCTTCCCAGTTTGCTAAAGATGTTTTGACACTTGGCGATGGTAGTGTGCCTGTTAACGCGGCAGGGGAAATCGAGATCTGGCCACTTTGTACCGTTGTTTCGTCTATCGAGGAGCTCAAAGACAAAGTATTCCCAAATTTGCAAGAAAACTTCCGTAACCATAACTGGTTGTGCGATAGGGTAATATTGGCTCCAAAGAACACCGCCGTTAACAAGCTGAACGACCAGCTAACGCTGTCTCTGCCAGGACATCTTCACATATGCAAGTCCATTGACTCAATGATAGATCATAATGAGGCGGTAAACTATACCACCAAATTTCTCAACTCATTGGACCCTCCAGGTCTTCCTCCACACATATTACGGCTCAAGAAAGGAATTCCAATAATGCTGCTTCGGAATCTGGAGCCACCAAAGCTATGCAACGGCACACGACTGGTTGTAAAAAATTGCTGCTCCATCTTATCGAGGCTACTATTCTTTCGGGAAGTGGACAAGGAGACGACGTATTCATTCCAGGAGCGGCTATTCCTTTCGGAAGCTTCAATTTCCAATTCGTGTCAGCTTTGCAATGTCTATCAACAAATCCCAGGGTCAGACTCTAGCTGTTGCTGATCTTCTTTTGGAAGAGTCATGTTTTTCACACGAGCAACTATACGTTGGCTGCTCAAGAGTGGCAAGCAAGACCAATCACTTTGCATATGCCCGACACGGAAGAACAAGGAACATTGTGTACAAGGAGGTGCTACAATCAAAGCAACAAGAAGAAATGTACGTACTTCCCCTTTTCTTTAACATTCGTGTTGTAATTCTATTCCCAACATACCCTAAATCGCTTCATTTTTTAGGTAGACGAGGCAGAAGCGGATATACACGATTGGTTTAAGAAGGGCGAGATTGTGTTAGTAGTACGACCAACGGCTGCTATCACACCAACAGCAGCAAAAACAACAACAAAAAATAGGGGGAAAGCAATTACATGCTTTTGAAAAATCGTAATGGAAAATTATTTGCTATTCACCCAAGGCGACTTCACTTTTTATTAGGACTTCTGCATCAATTGGTGAACATACGATGAAACATTGAAAGGAGTAAGACCACACCACTCTCCGCCACTGCAGTCCCAGATGCAGTGTAACTATTGTTGTAACTATTGCTTTCATTGTACCATAGCACAACAAATACATGTTCGGTTTGTCGAATGCCTTTTTACTTAACCCTATCGTCTTGGCTTTCGTGGGTTGAACATTTTACTCTCAGGCACCCAATTAAGTTAAACCCCTGGTAATCTACGACGACTTTTTTTTATAAGCACAAAATGTAGACACCATCCCCAGGCCGAGGTATTCCGTACTTCTCTGTACTGTTTTCGAAAGGAGGGATAAACATGCCAATCTATGTTTAGAATCCCGAGCAACGCCGGGCCATTCTGCTAGTAATATACTACAATACATTATATTTATAATTACAAGGGCGGTGGAGTGGCAGTATCGGTAGAGGGTCGGACGCCATGCTTTCCAGCATAGTTACGTCCCTTTACGATCTGAGTTCAAATCCCGCCGAGGTTGACTTTGCCTTTCATCCTTACGGGGTCGATAAAATAAAGTACCAGTAATGCACTGGATAATTGCTGGCCTTGTGCCTAAAGTAGAAACAATTATATTTATAATTACATTCATAGTATTAAAATATATGTTAAAAATAAATACACTCATATATATAGGTGTAAATACGATGTATATTCAATCACATAACCACATACATATTATACTATTATATTATATTGTTGTAATTGTTTTAAAGAATAATAGCTTATTATTTACTACAATACATTATATTTCTCATCTAAATATTATAAATACATCAATATTCTTAAAATATATATTAAAAAATAAATAAGTATAATTATGTGATTCCTTCTAAACACATGTATGTTTGGGGTGTATATATCTATAACTATCTCTAAAATAAGTCTACAATAATGTTTCACCCTATAACAAACCCATAAACATTATAAATAAGGATTTTTTTTAAATTCATCAAGCGTCTAAATTTAACAGCTTTTTTCAGGTTTAACATATCCTCATTAACATATATCCCTTGAGTTTTGAATTTTTTCAATCACTATCTTCACTAGGCTTATACCATTAAGTTCACATGAAGATATGTCACTATCTTAACACCAAATATTATATTTTATCTGACGAAAGCGTACTTAAATATTAGTACTCTTGAAATACGTATAATAAAATAAATACGGTTTTATAAAGATATTTTCCATTTATTAATATATATATATATATATATATATATATATATATATATATATATATATATATATATAGGAACGAGTAGGACCCCGACATTAGTCCAGAATTAGCCGTCGAAACGGCTTGAGCTCAGCCGTCGGGGTCCTACTCGTTCCTATTACCCACTCTACTACCCTAAGTATTGAGTACTTTGGTGCGTTATGGTCCACCTGGTTCCTTACCACATTCCCTTCGTTATATATATATATATATATATATATATATATATATATATATATATATATATAGTATAAAAGAGAAAACACAGGTAAGCTTTAAGAGAAGGATTTTATCCAGGTATTTACGACCGTTTCATTGGTAACTATATATATATATATATATATATATCGACAGTCGATCGACTTTTGTCAAATCGGACCGGACCGAGGAAACAAGGTTCCGTCGGTCTTTCAGGTCCAGGCATCGAACTCACAACTTCACGATTGCGAATTCAATTCTCTAACTACTCAGCCACATGCCTTCACCGTGTGTGTGTGTGTGTGTGTCTGTGTGTGTATATATATATATGTGTGTGTGTGTATACATACATACATATACATATGCTTAGGTATCTATCTGTGGTTTTGCACTTTCTGATAGAATCTCTTCACATGCTGTAACATCGGTGGGACTGAGTCGTTTCTGATGCAGTCATAACCCAGGTTGGTTGGTTACATTCTATGGATGACTGAGAACTGCACACCCAAGTTACTGCTATAGAGTCAACTTCATAATGGTGTATGTAATATAGGTAGACCATTATTCAGCTATAAAGACAAATTGATATACAATCTTAAATCTGTGAATATACATCTTACTTCTTTTAAAGCCCTAGCTGCTGATCGTGGAAAATTGAGAACTATCTGCCATGAAGGTATAAATAATTGTTTCTACTTTTGGCACAAGGCCATAAATTACCCAGTACATTACTGGTACTTTATTTTATCGACCCCGTAAGGATGAAAGGCAAAGTTAACCTCGGCGGGATTTGAACTCAGACTGCAAAGGGACGTAACTATGCTGGAAAGCATGGCGTCCGGCTCTCTACCGATACTGCCAATCCACCGCCCTTAAATTATTTATACCATGAAGGTATAAATAATTTTGACAAATCTTGCTTGATCCCATCTTCCTGATCTAAGATCTAACAGCAAGATTTGATCAAACCTTCCAACCCACTACACTCAAAATCAAGATGTATTTAGTGCAGATGACAGTCCCATGCACTAAATACAGCTTCATGTGTAAATCAGCAGCTAGACTAAAGAGGCATTGAATGCATAACTATAAAAAATTGAACCCAGAAGACTGTTGAACCCTCATATGTGGATATATGACAGGTGAGTCCATCATATATACACACACATATATATATATATACATATATACACATATATATATACATATATATATATATATATGTGTGTGTATGTATGTGTATATATATATATGGGTGTATCTATGTATATATATATATATATATATATATATATATATATATATATATATATATATATATATATATATATGTATGCGTGTATGTATGTATATATATAAATATATATATATATATATATCACTATCGCTATGTACCCAAGACATTATACATAAATTTATGCTATTTCCAGTGCAAAAATCATGTTCTAAGTACCTTAGTGCAGAGAGTGACTGACAATAATTATCTAAACATCTTCACAGATTGCCATATTGCTAGCATATATGTCAGATGGTTTCTCTGAGATAGCAGACGATCTCTCAGATCAACTCTGTAAAGAGCAGCTGTTAGTTGTTTCAACATTCCCGAGGAGATGCATGACTTGTAACATCTTATCTCCATGACAGTCTGGAAACTATGGCAGCAGAAATAACTTTTTATAGACAGATGATACATGCATATATACACGCTCCTACATACATGCATATATGCATACATACATACATACATACATACATGCATACATACATACATGCATACATACATACATACATACATACATACATATTGCTTACTGCTCTGTAAACAGATACTTGTTGTTTTGGTTTATGTTTGTTTTATTTGATTGTTTATTGTTTTTTACCTGAAAATCCAACTCATTAACAAAGTTATCCAATTTAACAGTCATTTAGACAATTGCCATCAAGTGTGGTATCCTCGGTCCCTAGACAGATGTATTCCTCAGCAAAATCAGGAGGAGTGCATCATGCCTGAGGAAGGAACCCTTGTAAGGTGGAATGATTGATGCAGTGAATGTCACTGGTTGTCCTCTGAAGCAAGGTTTTTACCATCTTGTCTATGGGGCACAACTGAGATATACCACCCAGCCAAGAGTGTAATGTTTGCCCCATCCCTTTCCCCTTCCACTTGTTCATTATTTAATTTTTCTTTCGCCCCCTTCCCCCATTTTCTATCTTCTTTCTCTTTATCCGTTTAGTATTATAATTCTCTTTTTTTTATATTTTCATTATTGTATACTTCTGTTAATAAATAATTACTTGAACCTAAATGTTTAGATAGATACTTCATAGATTTTTGCCTTGCTTCATTTATTGGTGACAATTAAAGCTTCCCTCCCACTTCGGTGACGTCTGACCATGGATGGGTAGTTCCTAAAGTGCAAATCTGGGCAAGATGTTTAGTAGAAGACTAGCAAAACCTCATGACGAGTATAATAACATGTTCATAGTGCAGTCTGAAATATCTTGTCAAACCTTACTATGAGGGACTCATTTAAAACAAGAGATGAATTCAGTCTATTTATGATAGCCAGGTGCCTGATATTCTTTGTGGAGTCTGGTATATGAAATATAGGATGTGAAATATAGGGACAATGACAGGGAGATTTGGAGAGGTGGTGGAGGTACTGACTAGAAGAAGAGTGGACACATGTTGTATGCAGGAAACTAAATGTAAGGGAAATGGTGTTATAATTGTGAGAGGAAGACAAGGATAGAAGTAAAAGTTTGTGTGGAGTGTGTGCATAGTATTGGTGTCTTGATATCTGTAGTTTGTAGAAAGTGTGGTGAGTGAATGGTTGATGATGGGGAAACTGGTGATGGGAAAGCTCTTGGTGAATATTATTTCAACTGCGGTGGATTGGCAGTCTCAGTAGAGGGTTGGACGCCATGCTTTGCAGCATGGAGATACGGCCCTTTACGGTCTGAGTTCAAATCCCGCCGAGGTTAACTTTGCCTTTCATCCTTATGGGGTCGATAAAATAAAGTACCAGTAATGCACTGGGTATTTGCTGGCCTTGTACCAAAAGTAGAAACAATTATTTCAGTATATCCCCCACAGGTAGATCAGAGTTTTAATGTGCAATATAGAATGTGTTTAAAAAAACATGAAAGATTAGAAAGTTATCATGATAAGAGGGGATTTGAATGATTTTGAGTGGGCTACAGATATGGTGTAAGGAATGAAATAAGTGAAAGGATTTTGAAATTTGCTGATGGAGCTAGGATGTCAATCTGTAACATTCAATTTCAAAAAGAAGACAACAAACACATTTCATACACATCAGGTGGGTCATCACTAACTGTCCACTAGCTGATTGTACATGGGCAAGATAGATGGACCCTTTATGATACAAAGGTGATCCCAGAAGAAGTAATTATTACACAGCACAATCTAGTTGTCTATGATCTGAGGATGAAAGGTGTGAGGAGAACCTTGTGGAGGAAATATCAACAAAGGCTGGAGGTGTAAAGTTTAAAAGAAACAAAATTGATCGAAGTTCTAAGGGAGACACTGAATATGCTAGAAGATGGTACAAATGAACTTGAGAGCACATGGAAGTTTTTGAAAGATGGTCTGTTAGGAACTGTGGGTGACAGTTATAGAAACAAGTGGACCACCAAGACATTTGAAAATACCATGGTGGAATGATAAGAAAAGGGAAATATTAAGAGAATGTCAAGGAGTGAGGGATATGGTATCAGAAGAGGCAGTTTATCAGGGCTACAAGGCAGCCAAGGGTGCTGCTAAGAAAGAAGTGTAAATTGCACAAGAGGCATATAGAATAATCGTCTGAGGATGAATGGATTCAGAGTAGGGTCAGAGAGAAGTATTTAGGATAGTAAAGCAGTTAGAGAGAGAGAGAGAGAGAGAGAGAGAGAGAGAGAGAGAGAGAGAGAGAGAGAGAGAGAGAGAGAGAGAGAGAGAGAGAGAGAGAGAGAGATGTGATATGACAGGAGTGAACTGCTAGAATAGTAATGAAATGGTAGAAATTGTAGACTTGGATGAAATTAAGGAAAAGTGGAAGAGATGTATGGAGAGGTTGTTGACTCTGGAGAATAAATGGGATAGCAACATAGAAAGCAATGAGGACCAGCAGAGTAGGTAGCTGAAGCAAAGTTGAGGAAGCATTGAGAAAAATGAAGTGTGGAAGGACAGGAAGGCTGACAGGAGTTGTGGGAGATATGTTAAAGGTAGCGGGAAGTTTAGGTGTGAAGAAGATGAGACTGAAGTGTAAGAAGTGCCATGATTTATAAGAGTAAGATACAGGGAGCAACAGAAAAGGCTGGAAAGAATGGAAATGTGTATGATCTGGTAGATGAGTGAAATATTGCGAAAAGAGAGGAAGACAAACAATGAATTGCTGAGGATGAAGGGAATAGAAACTAATGAATGTTATGAAGAGGAATAGAATGAGATGGTTGGGTCGTTTATTAAGGAATAATTGTTTCTACGTTAGGCACAAGGCCAGCAATTACCCAGTGCATTACTGGTACTTTATTTTATCGACCCTGAAAGGATGAAAGGCAAAGTTAACCTCGGAAAAATAATTGTTTCTACTTTAGGCACAAGACCAGCAATTACCCAGTGCATTACTGGTACTTTATTTTATAGACCCCGTAAGGATGAAAGGCAAAGTTAACCTTGGCGGGATTTGAACTCAGAATGGCAAGCGCCGTAACTCTATACGTCAAAGCATGGCATCCGACCCTCTACCAATACTGCCAATCCACCGCTATAAAGAAAGCGACTGAGTGAGAAGAGTGATGAAAATGAATGTAGAAGGAGGTTGATGAAGGAGAAGACCTAGGGATTGATGAGGTAGGATGCAGATGATCGCGAAAAGTGCAGAACCTTGTCATGTGACCCACAAGGCTAACATCTGCGTTAGCAGGGAAGATGGCCTTAAAACACTTGTTATTGTTGTATACACCTTATAAACAGTAGATACACTTTATGTACACTATACTCATACACTCTATCCATTATATACACTATATATACACTATATACATATACTGTATACACTATATATATACATTATATTCACTACATATAAACACTATATATACAGTATATATATACTACATATATATATACTACATATATACTGTATATATATACTACATATGCTACATATTCATTATATGCACTATATATACACTATATATACACTATATACATATACTGTATACACTATATATACACATTATATTCACTACATATAAACACTATATATACAGTATATATATACTACATATATATCTATCTATCTAAGGCGGGTAAAATTCCCGAGATCCATGGACGAGTTCTCTCCAGCGGTCTCTGTCCCTCATTATCGCTGCCATATCCTGCATCTCCAACAGACCAGTGTCTGTCCTTAGGGCATCAACATATGTTAACCTTGGTCTTCCTCTTCTAGTGTGTCCATGTAGGGGCTCCCAAAGGAGCACTGAGTGCAATGTCAACTCTGGATGTCAGTGAGCATGTCCAGCCAACCTCAGTCTCCTCTGTGTCACTTTTGAGCTGACTTTTGGGATGCTCCCATACAGCTCTGAGTTTTTCATCCTCAGTGTCACAGCTTGAGATCGGTGTGAAAGTCGGACCTTTGTAGAGACCTGAAGATCCGCCTCTTCATTGCTGTAGTGGAGTCTGTGCTGCTGTATGGGTCTGAGACTTGGACACTGACCAAGAGACTCACTCAGATGGTGGATGGGTGCTACACGAGAATGCTGAGGATGGCTCTGAACATTAATCAACATACATATATATATACTACATATATACTGTATATATATACTACATATGCTACATATTCATTATATGCACTATATATACACTATATATATAGGTACTATATACAATATTACAATTT
>OZ024743.1:127914364-127924364 GCA_964016885.1 Eledone cirrhosa
TGATGAAGTGTTGGATGTGTCCTTCCATTTCTGTTGGGTCGCACATGCTGGACACATTCTTCATCACTCGTACCAAATCTGCGATCAGAATATTAAACTTAGCACTACTGGACATTGCTGAGTTTTTGAGTATCAGGTATTTGGAGGCCATGGGTTTAGCATAGTGTGAGTGGAGAATTTGGGCTCTCTCGTCTATAGTGTTAATCCAGAGTTCTGTGTCTAATACAGGTAGTCTATTGTTAGGGTGTTTGGAAGGGAAGTCTATAGTTACAGTTATACTCTGGTGTATGGAATTAGGTATCTGCTGGATGCTTTCCATCGTGCTACGTTCTAAATCAAACTTGTTAGTGCTCTCTAGTGGGGGTGTTCTTATAACTATATTGATATCGTCTACATAACGAGAGTACATGATGAGGTCTATGGAGCTTTCATTAAGGAGATCTTTAAGTCTCCTTTCCCACCATACCATGAAAAGGTTGGCAACATCACCAGCTATGCTGACGCCGATGGCTGCTCCCTCATTTTGGGTGTAGATTTTCTCATTGAACTTAAATATGTGGCCCTTTAGGGTAGTTTTGATACTAGCCCCTATTGCATGTGCGACCATTTTTCTTACCTGATCAGTGTTTTGGGGGGTCCGTATAGCTTTGGTCCACCCAATCCACCTTCCTATGGGAGTCTTTTTAGCCATTTAAGAAAACCCACTGTACCAATAGGAAATGTATCATATGTAAGGTGAACCCCCGGATAAACTGTAAAACTAGAAACGTAGTCTATAGCATAAGATGTACAGAGGGTACTTGCAGAAACACGACAACAACATACATAGGTGAGACAGCTCGTAGCATAGGTGAAAGGATAGACCAACACTGGGGGGAACTAAAAGGACGAAAAAACGGGTCAGTACTATACGAACATGCTAGACAACAACATGACGGTAACATAGACAACATAGAAATTAGAATAATATCTAAACATAGGAATGACCCAGCAGATAGGCAAATCAGAGAGGCCAGTGAAATAGAAATTAGAAGACCAAAGCTAAACAGAAAGAATGAGTGGAACAACAACAACACCCAAACAAACAACACTGACCTAAGAGAAGTATAAGTAAATAAAATAAAATAAAATAAGATAAATAAATACATACACAAGCACATAAACACACACTAGTCACCCAGCAGACACAACACTATACACACTAGTCACACATCACACATAACACTATACACACACGCAAACGCATGCGCAAAGAAGACAAAATAAAATAAGATAAACAAACAAGCAAATAAATAAATAAATATATAGACAGACTGAACAAAAAAAAAAATGGCGTAGACATACAACACAACAGGAGGAACAATGAATATAACACCACTGACGATGTTGCAGATGTGCAACGAAAGATTTATGTAAATTATGTAAACTATATATATATGTGTTTGTCTATATTGTATCTGTATTATTTTTGACCGCCGGTCAGTCAATGGCAACATTGAGGACCGAGTAAGTTAGATCGCAGATATATATATATAAAAGACAGCGAGAAGCGAAAACCAACCAAACAGTGAGTGTGTTCTGTTATTAATTCTGGCAATATTACGCAAATATGACCCTCCCCAAATATAACAATATCTGTTTCGACACACGATTTCATATAAAAAACCTCGCAAAACTAATTCATCGCCACTATATATATATATATATATATATATATCATCATCATCACTGTTTTACGTTCATTCTTCCATGCTAGCATGGGTTAGATGGGTTGTCCTGTTGTGGGCAGTAGCCGGTCGGCTGACCATGTCTTGCTCATACGGGAACTGATTCTGGCTTGATTTCTACAGCTGGATGCCCTTCCTAATACCAACCTCATTTACAGTGAGTGCTGGGTGCTTTTTTCCCGTGGCGCCTACAACTCCACTTTACAATGTGGGCCGGGTGCTTTTTTGCCGTGGCACCTCCATGACCACTTTGCAGTAGGAGGGGGTGGGCGCATATTGTCTATATGTTTCAGCTTTGGCTTGTACCCGTAGGGGGTCGGGTCTTCTGTATTACTGTGTGACGCCAGAGGTCACGGTGGTGTGTCATCACCTTTGAGAGGTGTAATTGGGTAAGGTCGGCTTTTATCACCTCATCCCAGGTCTTCTTGGGTCTCCCCACTCCGTGGCTTCCATCGACTTCTAGTGCTCTGCATTTTTATGCAGCTGTCATCCTTCATACGCATCACGTGTCCAACGCAGCCTCTTCTCCTGCATACAGCATTTGATTCCCCTTATGTTCATTTTCTCTCTCTCAATTTGTTTATGCATGGCTGTTCGCATATATTACTATTACGTGTGTGTGTATATATATATAAATATATATATATATATAAATATTGTTATGCTTTGTGAGGGTCATGTTGCCAATAAAAAACACACGCACCAGCTGCTTTCACTCTAATTTATTATAAATTAAATTTATAAATTTCCAGTTGGTTGGTTGGTTCCATAACCGGACGGTTGTTTATATATTGTCAAAGTTCTTTCGTCACAGATTCTGTGACCTCTTCAGTGACTGGGGATTCTTTTCTTTGTTTTGTGCCTCTCCTTTTTTCTGTCCTACGCCATCTTGTTTTTGTGTGTGTTGTGTGCTTAGTTTGTGCATGTGTTACATCCGGGTGTCTGTGTGTGTTTTTATTTGTTTATTTATTTGTTTATTTACATGTTACTGGTTGGTTGTTTGTTCTATGTGTGTGTGTGTTTTCATTTTGTCCTTAATTGTAAGTTGTGATGTTGCTATTCCATTCATGTTTTCTATTTAATTTTGGTTGGAGTTCATTTATGTCTATTGTCTCTGTGATTTGTCTAAACATTGCGTCTTTTCTGTGTGTAGATTCTATGTTTAATTCTATGTTGTCTAATTTGCCCTTATGTTTTATTTTAGCATGTTGGTGGAGTATTGATGATTCTTTTTTATCTTGAAGTTCTCGCCAGTGTTCATTTAACTGTTCTCCTATGCTATGAGCTGTCTCACCTCATCCCAGGTCTTCTTGGGTCTCCCCACTCCGTGGCTTCCATCGACTTCTAGTGCTCTGCATTTTTATGCAGCTGTCATCCTTCATACGCATCACGTGTTTTATGTTTTATTTTAGCATGTTGGTGGAGTATTGATGATTCTTTTTTATCTTGAAGTTCTCGCCAGTGTTCATTTAACCGTTCTCCTATGCTATGAGCTGTCTCACCTCATCCCAGGTCTTCTTGGGTCTCCCCACTCCGTGGCTTCCATCGACTTCTAGTGCTCTGCATTTTTATGCAGCTGTCATCTATATTCTTATCTTTACATTGTTCTTCAGTACATCTTATGCTATATACTACATTTCTAGTTTTATAGTTAATATGGGGGCTCAGTTTACAGATTATCCATTTCTTATCTATACAGGGAGGTCTTTGAAAAGGGTATGTATTGCTAATAAATGTTTTTATGGAGGTACCTGGTCTTTCTACTATCTTAATATTAATATTCTACTATCTAAATTTGTAAGCTAATTCACCTCTAGGGATTGTATTGATGAACATTACACTCTGGTATTTATTGCTATCATACCATGAGTTTATTCTATTAACCTTATTCCTAGTTCTTTCTATTCTATTCCAAAATTTGCTCCTATACAAGGGGCAGGTCCCATTTGTATCATTATTTACCATTTTTTCCCATTTGGTTCTGACTCCTCTATATACTCTGATTTTATCTCTCTGATTGTAACCAGAGAATTGCATATGGTGGATGAAGTGTTGTATGTGTCTCTCTAGTTCTTTGGGGTTGCACATGCGGGACATCACCCATACCAAATCCGCAATCAGTATGTTGATTTTGGTGTGATCCGAAACAGCTGAGTTTCGGTGGATCAGATATTTGGAAGTCATGGGTTTGGCATAATGGGAATGGAGGATTTGTTTTTTGTTATTAATGGTTTCTAACCAGAGCTCTGTGTCTAGTACAGGTAGTCAATAGTTATAAAAATAACAGGTCCATTCATGTTGACATCTCTTGCAAAACTGTTGGTGCTGGCGTTTTGTGTATGATTGAAAGGTTTAAGATACATTTAATGTAGATATAACTACCATTTTCTATTATTTTATAATTAGAAGCCTTCACTGTGATAAGTGTGAAGTTAGAAGTGTAACCACTTTCAACTATTTGTTCATACATAAAAGATTGCACATATGCCTACATTTCAGTGATTTTTGTACCCTCATCAGAGGATAACTACTTCTATGATTTTGTGAACACCTGATATGGTCAATCTAATTTGCTTGGTTTGCACACATTTAACGGTGTAATTGAATAAATAATTGTTTCTACTTTAGGCACAAGGCCAGCAATTACCCAGTTCATTACTGGTACTTTATTTTATCAACCCCGTAAGGATGAAAGGCAAAGTCAACCTTGAATAAATAATAAATACTTATATGAGAACACTGTATATATTTGAAGATTTTCCAATAAACTTAAGGTAGATATAACTACCAACTTAAAATTAGAAACATTTGCTGCAAAAAGAATGAAATGTAAATATACTTTCAACTATTTCCTTGTACAGATTATGTTTTTCTTTGTAATACGCCATAAAAATAATCTCCTATATTTTACTATGAAGAGAGATTCTCACATTGGTTTTTCTAGAGCTTTGATAAAGATAGTAAACACCTAGCTTGTCTAAACCAAAAGTGGTACACATCTTGACAGTTTGGATGAAAAGAGACTAGTTGATACATAATAAGATATAAATCTTATCATATCTTTACTGATATATTTCATTATATTTCAGTGTATTTCACTATATACCACTGTATTTTACTGTGTACATCCTGTTACATTTGAAAATATTATCATGCATATATAGTGGATGTATGTTAAGAGTTGTTAACATGTTGGCAACAAGAAAAATAAGTTGTTATCACTATTGACTTTACAACTCACAAAACAAAAATAGCTCGTCTAAAACCAATGAATCATCATCATCACTGTTTAGCATCCATTTTCCCATGCTAACATGGGTTAGGACTCTTTCTGGTTTAGTTTCTACAGCTGGATACCCTTCTTAATGCCAACCACATTTACAGTGTGGACTGGGTGTTTTTTGTTGTGACACCTACATGACCTCTTTACAGTGTAGATGAGTCTTTTTGTCATGACACCTACATGACAACTTTACAGTGTAGACTGAGTGTTTTTATTGTGACACCTACATGATCACTTTACAGTGTAGACTGGGTGCTTTTATTGTGTCACCAAAATGACCGCTTTACTGTGTGGACTGATGGCTGAGGTGAGGGAAGTACATGGGTATTGGAGAGGTAAATCTAGGGAGGGACACATATCTGGTGAAGGGTGGAGGTGTTACGATGGATGGAATGTTAGGATGTGGGAGGTGTATGGAAGGGGGAGGGGAAGGTTGTGTGTATAAGATGTATGCTTCAAACCATGCACATGGCACAGCGGGTCTTCTGTATTATTGCATAATACCAGAGGTCTCAATCTTGTGTCATTGTCTTTGAGAGGTGCAATTGTGCAAGGTCAGCTTTCATCATCTCATTGCAAGTTTTCCTAGGTCTTCCTATTCCATAGCTTCCATCAGTTTTGAACAGCCTGCACAGTTTTATACAGCTGTTGTCCTTTATATGCATCACATGTCCTCTCGTGCACACTGCACCTCATCCCTCTTATTTCTAGTTTCTCACTCAGTTCATTTATGATTTTCCGTTCATGTATATTACTATTACATATCCATCGAAGCATGCTAGCTTCATTTCTTTTCAATCTTCACAGGTTGTCTGCACACAATGCCCAGGTCTCACTGCTATGCAGCATTGTTGTTCATATATATGCATCATACAATCTGCCCTTCATTTTGATGGAAACTAAGTCAAAATTCGTTTTTCTGCTTAAGTGGACATCTATACTGTGATAAATGATTTGTTTAACATACTAGCATAATATACTAACATAACAGACTAGCATAATAATCTAACTAGCATAATACTCGACGTTGCCCAGGTTCAAATTCTAGTTATAACTCAGAATTATTCTTTACAAAAGCATATTTTCTTTATCAGAGTGTCATTAATATTCTTGTGAAAAGTTATTTCATTCCTATGAAATTAAATGGTTTTATTTCTACATTTACAGCAGACCAGTATCTAATGCATCGTGCAACAGATTTAGGTTCATTATCAATATATTTCATAATTTAATTGTGTAAAAAAAAAATACCTTTATTACACTTGAGAGAATTACCAAACAGAATCTTATCTTTTATTCTTGAAATTCTTAGATTCTTAAAATAACTTTTAAAAAGTGAATGGAAGCCAGAGAGTTGAGAGGTTAAGGTACTCATGGAAATATAATTATCACTTAACCCTTAAGCATTTACATTACTCTATATATACTGATATATTTTTGTGTTACAGGCTTTACCTTACATAATTATCTCACATAATATCGAATCTATGAGATTTTGATACTATTTATTTTGAGAACAATACCTTAACATCAGTATGAGTGGCTGGTTACAGCCGGTTTGACCAGAAAGAGGTGAGAGAATTCTGGCCAGATATGGCCGGTTTAAATGCTTAAAGGGTTAATCCCATTCCAGTTCCTCTATTATTCTGGAAGTGCCATGTCTAATTAAAAACAGCAAGTAAGCTTTACCTTTTTGAAAAATATCTGCATAATTAGTTAAATCCAGGTGATACAATTACATCAACATCAGTAGGGGAGGCAATGGCTTTAGAAGAGAATATTAAAGAAAATGATGCTTTAGTTGAAAAACATATCTCATCTTATCTGGTCTGTTTCTGGTGTTAAATTGCACCAGATGGGATTCATATACAACAGAATATCTTCTACTCTCCCTCTAACCTTTTATTAGATGGATTATACTGGAGTTAAATTAACTTATCTATCTTGACATCAATTATAGTCTGATATAGCAATATATTTAATATAGTAAATAATTGTTTCTACTTTTGGCACAAAGCCAGCAATTATCCCTGTGCATTACTGGTACTTTATTTTATCGACCCCGTAAGGATGAAAGACAAAGTTAATCTCGGCGGGATTTGAGTTCAGACAATAAAGAGCCATGTGTATTTATATATGTATACACACTTTGATTACCTGTACAGGCAATATTTATTAGACAGCTGACCCTCCTATATATATATATATATATATATATATATATATATATATATATATATATATATATATATATATATATATATATATATATATATATATATATATATATATATATATATATATATATATATATATATATATATATATATATATATATATATATATATATATATATATATATATATATATATATATATATATATATATTTATATATTATATTTATATATATATTTATAGGGAGGCACATGGCTGAGTGGTTAGTGGATAGAGCATTGACCTTGCAATCGAAAGGTTGTGAGTTCAATTCTCAGACCGGATGATGTGTTGTTTCCTTGAGCAAGACACTTTATTTCACATTGCTCCAGTATACTCTGCTGTAGAAATGAGATGATAGGACTGGGGTTCATATCATTCCACTGTAAAGTGGTCGTGGAGGTGCCACGGCAAAAAAGCACCCACCACTCACTGTAAATGAGGTTGGTGTTAGGAAGGGCATCCAGCTGTAGAAGTCAAGCCAGAATCAGTTCCCGTCCCACCCTTGCAATCAGGGAAAAGCGGACGTAAAATGATGATGATGATATATATATATAAATATATATATATATATATATTTATATATAATATATATATATATATGTATAAATATATATATATATATATATATATATAAATATATATATATATATATATATATATATTTTTTTTTTTATATATATATTATATATAAATCATCATCATCATCATCAACATTTTACGTCCGCTCTTCCCTGCTTGCAAGGGTGGAACTGGTCTTATTCAGCACAGCATCTCTCCACTTGTCACGGTCCTTCGTCATCTCCACCGTGAGCTTCAGCGATCTGAGGTTTGTTCTCACCACCTCCGCCCATGTTTTTCGTGGTCTAGTTCTACCACATCTTCCTTCAACTGGCATTTCCTGGCACTTCTTCACCCATCAGTCATCCTCCATGCGCATCACATGTCCATACTACCTCAGTCTCCTCTCCCGTACACTACATTCTATCCCTCTCAGATACAGTTTCTCTCTCAACACATTTATGCTGGGTTGTTCATGCCCATTGACACTGCACATCCAACGGAGCATGCTTGCCTCATTTCTCTCCAGCCATCGCATATCCTCTGCAGTTGCTGCCCATGTCTCACTACCATGCAACATCACGCTCCTCACACAGACATCATATAACCGGCCTTTGATACGCAGGGAGAAACCCTTCTTCATCAGCAGAGGAAGCAACTCCCTAAACTTCTTCCAACCTGTCCTTATTCTACATACTATGGCCTCGGAACACCCCCCTCCCATGCTAATCTGATCTCCTAGGTACCGGAAGCTATCCACCACTTCTATAGCACCCGCCTGCATTTGAAAAATGTGTCTATGTATGCGACTTCTACTGTCAAATTTCCCTGTACATCTACTGCATACATATTTCTCCCTACCTGTTAGTTTGCCTGCTATCCAGGTACATATCTTGTGTACCCAGGATCTGCATTGTGTGCATTTTATAGAATTTATGCCAGTTCCTTTTCTGCATATTGAACATGGCCATTTCCCTGATGGAATCAGAGTTTTGTCCTCTTTTCTACTCATCAACACTTTTGTCTTAGCTAGGTTTACTCTCAGTCCTCTTGCTTCCAACTGCTGTTTCCATAACCAGAATTTATTCTCTAGCTCCTCTACTGATTCTGCTATAAGAACCAGATCGTCAGCATAGAGAAGTTCCCATGGACAGCCAGTCTTAAACTCCTCTGTTATGGCCTGGAGGACTATAATGAACAAGAGCGGGCTGAGGACCGAACCTTGATGTACTCCTACTTGTATCTGGAATTCCTCACTAAACTCCATTCCTACCCTGACTTTACTGACAGTACTTCTGTACAAAGTTTGCACTGTCCTCACAAGCCATTCCTCAACACCTAGTTTCCTTAGGGACCACCAGATGACAGATCGGGGTACCCTATCAAAGGTCTTCTCTAGGTCAACAAGGCTAAGTATAGTGGCTTATTTTTCTCTAAGAACCTCTCTTGCAATTGTCTCACCAAGAAGAGGGCATCTGTTGTACTCTTCCAAGGCACAAAACCAAACTGCATCTCATCTAGTTTGACCCTTTCTCTAATTAGTTGTGCTAATATCCTTTCTGCCACTTTCATAACCTGATCCATCAGTTTTATACCCCTATAATTGCTCTTCTCCAGAGCATCCCCTTTACCTTTGCTGCACCAGTCTTTGGGTATGACACCACCATATATAGCCTGATTGATGATGCGTGCCACTGATGCCTTCAGCAATGGTCCAGCAGCCTTACCATTTTTCATTTCCTTAATCGCCTCTTGGACCCTATATTCGTCAATCTCAATAGCTGGTCCCTCTGTCAGATCTACTGAGGGTAATTTCTCTCTCTCCCATTCGTTCTCCACATTCATCAGTCTCTCATAATGACATTTCCAGGCCTCCTTTTTCTGATCATTCGTGACACTAAGTACACCGGCATCGTTCCAGACACATTTATCTCCAACAACATCCTGATTTGCATTGACACACTGCCTTGCAATGTGGAACACCGCACGCCTCTGATCTTCCCGTCGCAGAACATTGGCAAACCTCCTAATCCCAGCCTCCCTGCGTGCTAAGTACACCTGACGTCTAGCTTCTCTCTTAGCGGCTGTATATTCTTACCTACTCCCACCCTTTTTCCAAGCCTTCCATGCTAGTCTTTTGTCTCTAATGGCCTTATCTACTGTGCTGTTATATATATATATATATATATATATATATATATATATATATATATA
>OZ024743.1:127926864-127964364 GCA_964016885.1 Eledone cirrhosa
ATTCCCACGGTAAGGCTATCATTATTGCTATCTACGTTGTTATCTACGCTCCCGCACCTGTCGTTAGCACCATTATAACCCACTGTGCGCGGGGTGGTACGATTATTATTCCGCACGTCATCTCCTGCATGTTCCCCAGTCATGTCCCGGTTATGCTGGTTGCGTCTGTAGAGGCTGTTGCCAGCACTATTGGATGCTGCTAGGGAGTCGTTAAGCCCGATATAGTTATTGTCAGGTGTAGGTGCGTCTGTGCTAAGGTGCTGTGTCTTGGTGAGCTTACTGTGGTTAGTTGTTCCTATGATGTCTGCTAGGTTAGGAGTAGTAGAGAAGGATATTTTTATATTGTTCCTATTAAGGATTTTTCTATACCTATGGTTGGGTGGGAAGTTCTTCTCTAAGGCTTCGAAGAATATCCGGAGTATGTTGGAGGCCACACTCCGAGAGTAGGGGGGATGGAACCATAGGACATTACGGTGGCGATTATGTGCCCTTGTACGTTTGCTACGGGTGGTTCCATCAAGGTGACCGTTCTTATGCATGTTAATGCGCTGTAGCCCGTTACGTGCCCCTTTCACTTTATGCTCGGGTGCACTCTTCTTCCTTCTTCTATGTTTATGTACAGGAAGATGTTGGTTGGAAGACGTTGGTAGTAGTCCGTCGCCTTTGTTGATTTTATAGTAGGGGAATAATTCGAGTAAGCTACAGTGGTCACTGTCACCGGGGTCGTGATTTTATTGTGTGGTAAGTTACCTATACCATCGCCAGTGTAATTAACGTTGCGGCCGTGTTCCTTAGTGCGATTATCTATACTATTATATCCGACTCCTACGAAGTCGCCGCGTGATCGGTTATAGGTATGGCTTACTATAACGTTCGTCTTATGAGGGGGGTTCTGGAGCTAGCGTTAGGGATGTAGGAAATTCCTCGGTTAAAGCCAGCACTTATCAAGGCCATATTGTAGTAATCTGCCACTTGGTTGAAGATATCCTCATTGGCGGAGAGCCTCGAGACTCTATGTGAGATGCTAAAGACTATGGAGTTGAGAGTCTGCTTAGGGTGGTTGGAGGCATAATTAATATAAGAAAGGCTCTCTCCAGGCTTATGGTATGGCTTGTATAGGCCCGTACTCAACTCCAGGGTCACGTATATATATATTCATATATATATATATATATATATATATATATATATATATATATATATATAATTAAGTTAAAAGTGTACATCCACATATGTATACTGAAATACTAGTATGCATATAAATACACACACGTATACATATGTACCTGTACCGAGCTTTTCACTGGACACTTTACTGTGAGTGTTCATCGAAACTAGTCCAATATTCCTCTCTGGCTCTCTGGAGAATAGAGGAAAGGTGTTTCCTCGAAAACCAGTATGACTCTAAAAACCGGTTTGTCTGTGTGTTTACATACGGACTAGCTGAACACTCACAGTAAAGTGTCCAGTGAAAAGCTCGGTACATGTACATATGTATACGTGTGTGTATTTATATGCATACTAGTATTTCAGTATACATATGTGGATGTACACTTTTAACTTAATTGTTTAAGCGTCAGTCATACAAAAGTGAGTTACAAACGAAACGAAATTTAATTTCGTTTCGTTATTTGTTTTTATATATATATATATTCATAGCGGCGATGAATTAGTTTTGCGAGGTTTTTTATATGAAATCGTGTGTCGAAACAAATATTGTTATACTTGGGGAGGGTCATATTTGTGTAATATTGCCAGAATTAATAACAGAACACACTCACTGTTTGGTTGGTTTTCGCTTCTCGCTTCTGTGTCTTTTATATCGGTAATCTAACTTACTCGGTCCTCAATGTTGCCATTGACTGACCGACGGTCAAAATTAATACAGATACAATATAGACACAAACACATATATATAGTTTATCATAAATCTTTCGTTGCACATCTGCATGGGCACTGCAAAGACCACAAGACAGTCGACGACCCGACAACAGGACCACCAACAAGACCCGTATGCGGAGCTAATATAGCTAGTAACTACAGGATCTCCTACTTCCTCTCAATGGTTATACGCCCCATAATCAAGATGTCCCCAGATGTATGTGACAGTACAGAGGACCTCCTCAGCAGAATCAGTGAGTGCAACAATAACAGGAACCTATCCAACTGCATAATAGGCAGCATGGATGTGGTGTCACTGTACCCATCCATTAACATTGATTTTGCTGTGAAAAGATGTGTGGAGATGATCATTGAGAGTGAGGTGGAGTTCTGCGACGTCGACACAGACGAACTGGGCCTCCTACTTAGACTTACCTACGACACTGACTACCTAGACAGCCATGACCTTAGACGTTTCTGCCCTAGTAGACCTATAAGAGGTAGACCCCCCCCCCCCACCATAACCTCAATGGCAAAAAAGACTCCCATGGGAAGATGGATTGGGTAGACCAAAGCTATACGGACCCCCCAAAACAATGATCAGGTAAGAAAAATGGTCGCACATGCAATAGGGGCTAGTATCAAAACTACCCTAAAGGGCCATATATTTAAGTTCAATGAGAAAATCTACACCCAAAATGAGGGAGCAGCCAACGGCGTCAGCATAGCTTGTGATGTTGCCAACCTTTTCATGGTATGGTGGGAAAGGAGACTTAAAGATCTCCTTAATGAAAGCTCCATAGACCTCATCATGTACTCTCGTTATGTAGACGATATCAATATAGTTATAAGAACACCTCCACTAGAGAGCACTAACAAGTTTGATTTAGAACGTAGCACGATGGAAAGCATCCAGCAGATACCTAATTCCATACACCAGAGTATAACTGTAACTATAGACTTCCCTTCCAAACACCCTAACAATAGACTACCTGTATTAGACACAGAACTCTGGATTAACACTATAGACGAGAGAGCCCAAATTCTCCACTCACACTATGCTAAACCCATGGCCTCCAAATACCTGATACTCAAAAACTCAGCAATGTCCAGTAGTGCTAAGTTTAATATTCTGATCGCAGATTTGGTACGAGTGATGAAGAATGTGTCCAGCATGTGCGACCCAACAGAAATGGAAGGACACATCCAACACTTCATCAACCGCATGCAGTTCTCTGGCTACAACCAAAGAGACAGAGTCAGAGTATACGAAGGAGCCATGGAGAAGTATAAGACCCTCATAGAACTGGACATGAAAGGAATTTGCCCATTATACAGGAGCAAATCATGGAATAGCTTACATAGGGCTAGACATAAAATAGGGAAAGCCAACTCATGGTACGACAACCAGAGATACCAGAGTGTCATGTTTGTGGACGCTACCCCTGAAGGGAAATTAGCTAACCAGTGTAGAAAGGCCCTGAGAAAGACCCACTTAAAAATTAAGGTGGTAGAAAAGCCAGGAACCACCATAAAATCCCTGATCAGCAAAACCTACCCTTTTAAGAAAACCCACTGTACCAATAGGAAATGTATCATATGTAAGGTAAACCCCCGGATAAACTGTAAAACTGGAAACGTAGTCTATAGCATAAGATGTACAGAGGGTACTTGCAGAAACATGACAACAACATACATAGGTGAGACAGCTCGTAGCATAGGTGAAATGATAGACCAACACTGGGGGGAACCAAAAGGACGAAAAAACGGGTCAGTACTATACGAACATGCTAGACAACATGACGGTAACATAGACAACATAGAAATTAGAATAATATCTAAACATAGAAATGACCCAGCAGATAGGCAAATCAGAGAGGCCAGTGAAATAGAAATTAGAAGACAAAGACTAAACAGAAAGCATGAATGGAATAACAACAACACCCAAACAAACAACACTGACCTAAGAGAAGTATAAATAAGTAAATAAAATAAAATAAATAAATAAATAAATAAATACATACACAAGCACAATAACAACAAGCACATAAACACACACTAGTCACCCATCACACAGCAAACAAAACACTATACACACACGCAAACGCATGCGCAAAGAAGACAAAATAAAATAAACAAACGAGCAAATAAATAAATAAATATATAGGCAGACTGAATAAAAATGGCGTAGACATACAATACAACAGGAGGAAAAGATAGCACCACTGACGATGTTGCAGATGTGCAACGAAAGATTTATGATAAACTATATATATGTGTTTGTGTCTATATTGAATCTGTATTATTTTTGACCGTCGGTCAGTCAATGGCAACATTGAGGACCGAGTAAGTTAGATTACCGATATAAAAGACACAGAAGCGAGAAGCGAAAACCAACCAAACAGTGAGTGTGTTCTGTTATTAATTCTGGCAATATTACACAAATGTGACCCTCCCCAAGTATAACAATATTTGTTTCGACACACGATTTCATATAAAAAACCTCGCAAAACTAATTCATCGCCGCTATGAATATATATATATATATATATATATATATATATATATATATATATATATATGAATATATATAAGTTGTAATATAATGAAACGAAATTTCATTTCTCACTCTTAGTACGGCACTTACTTAAATGTAAGTATGTATGTATACGTACATATATGTATACAGACGTACAGTAGCATGCATATATATATATATATATATATATATATACATACAGGTACACATATATATATGTACGTATCAGTTTAGCGAACGTTTATTATAACGCTCGCTTTGTCCGTTTGTAAACAAGCGAACAGCCTGATTTATGCCATACGGTATTAAGGCAACCACGTCACCTTTTTGTTCAACACTGACACAGGAACGATGTACTAGTTTCAAGCTTGTTAGCTATCATCAGCACCGTATACCCTTCTGCCAGATAGTTGAACGTTCGAAAGTATATACTTTCCTTATGAAAATTAACATTTAAGTAAGTGCCGTACTAAGAGTGAGAAATGAAATTTCGTTTCATTATATTACAACTTATCGTTTTCGGTACGCCTGGCCGACTGAACTCACTCGATATGCAAATTAGGCTGCTCAGCCGTTAATTTTCATATTATTTTCAATTTATATTCATAGAAATCTGGGACTTGTTTCTTCTTCATCACTTTCTGCTGCTTAAACCATTTTGTCTGTTTACCCTAGCGTCCCCTTTATTTACGTGTCCCAACGACTTTTTTTAGCCGTTGCTCGCACCAACCTGAGGTATATGGCCTTTAATGCGACGAAATGCCTACGACGGTTGGAAGGCCACTGATGAGGACAAACTTTTTCATATGTAACCCATTTGCAGCGCCGCAGCTCCATTATTATCATATTTACACATATATTTTTTCCTCCGCTGCCACCAGTCTGTTTCGTTCTTTGTGTCTTTACCCTTTCTAGCAGTTTCTCTCTCTCTGTTAGCCTCTTCCTCACCTTTCACTCACTCACTCTCTGTCACTACCTCTCCTCCTCCCCTTTCTTCCCGTTTGACCTGTCCGTAATCCTTTTCTCGCGGGTAACTCGGCCAAGCCGGTATGAATTTTTTTTCTCTCTCTCTCGTCTGCGACTTCACAGAACTTATGTTTACCGAATTCGCAGACCAGACCCCTTCTTCCTCCCGTTAGACCTGTGCGAAATTCCTTCCTTGCTCACATTTCAACCAGGTTTGATGGTCTTTATTCTCTCGTTCACGATTCCACTGAATTTATATTCATAGAAATCTGGGACTTGTTACTTCTTCATCACTTTCTGCTGCTTAAACCATTTTGTCTGTTTACCCTAGCGTCCCCTTTATTTACGTGTCCCAACGACTTTTTTTAGCCGTTGCTCGCACCGACCTGAGGTATATGGCCTTTAATGCGACGAAATGCCTACGACGGTTGGAAGGCCACTGATGAGGACAAACTTTTTCATATGTAACCCATTTGCAGCGCCGCAGCTCCATTATTATCATATTTACATATATATATATGTGTGTGTGTATGTGTGTGTGTGTGTGTGTGTGTGTGTGTGTGTGTGTGTGTGTGTGTGTGTGTGTAGGAGGCACATGGCTTAGTGGTTAGAGCATTGGCCTTGCAATCGAAAGGTTGTGAGTTCAATTCTCAGACTGGGTGATGTGTTGTTTCCTTGAGCAAGACACTTTATTTCACATTGCTCCAGTAGAAATGAGATGATAGGGACTGGGGACCCTATCATTCCACTGTAACGTGGACATGGAGGTGCCACGGCAAAAAAGCACCCAGCATTCACTGTAAATGAGGTTGGTGTTAGGAAGGGCATTCAGCTGTAGAAATCAAGCCAGAATCAGTTCCCGTCCCACCCTTGAAAGCAGGGAAAAAGTGGACGTAAAATGAAATGTGTGTGTGTATATATATCTATATACATGTATATATAGAAAGTGGGGGAAGAGGAGAGAAAGAGACATTTGGGGGTGGATAGATAGATAGATTGATAGATAGAACAATATGTTAAAAACAAATAGAAAGAGAAGCCTATTTACTCTTAAACAATTTGTAAGACGTTCTGGCTGCCATTATCTGGAATTACTTACATATCAAGAAGTGGCAGATTATCTAAGTGGCAAATAAATCTTCAAATCAAGTGGGGGCTTATTATTCCACAAAACTTGAACAAAATATATATATATATTCTCAGGGGTGCAGGTATGGCTGTGTGGTTAAGAAGTTTGTTTCACAACTATTTGGTCTCATGTTTGATATCACTGAGCGCCAAATATATAACCTTCAGTCAACTGGTCGACCATAGGATGTTTGTTGTCTTGCATATATATATATATATATATATATATATATATATATATATATATATATATATATATATATATATCATCATCATCATCATCATCACATCATCATCGTCATCATTGTTGTTTTAACTAACGTTTGCTTTCCCTGCTAGCAAGGGTTGGACAGGTCTACATAAACAAAATCAGTACTGAAGAGGGGCTACTGTTTTGCCAGCCAAGCTAGGGATCTTTGTCTTGCTTATGTACAGCTTCATATTCTACCAACAACACAGTAGAGGTTGTCATGTCTTTGACACAACTTAGGGTCCTCCCAACCATTTCTTTGGCAAGATTTCTATCACCAACCATTTTACAGCATGTACTGGGTGCATGTACTGGGTTCATATACTAGGGATAACTGAAGCGTCCTCCCAACATGTCTTCTTGAAATCCATGTATGCAATTGCTGCCTCTTTCTTGTGATTCCATACCTCCTCAGCAATCCTTTTTAGAGCCAAAATGTATGAGGTATGAGAGCAAGCTGGTCAACAACCATTTTGGCTGGAACATAACAGAAGGGAAAGGATGGTAGTGGCAGTGGAGGGAGGAGTAGAGCTATGTGAAGGCCGTGATAATGGACATTCTATTTTCACCCTAATAATCCCCCTCCAATTAATCTTCTGTTATTTGTACTGTCTCTATTATTGAATGTTTAGTTCTTGTCTGTAAGAAGCAGGTTTAGTTCTTGTCTGTAAGAAGCAGGTGAAACTCACTAAATTAACAAGACTCACAATTTAGCCTTAATAAAATATTTAAACTCTTAAATAACTCTTAATAAAATATTTAAACTTTGGTATTGAGTACTTTATTTCCTCAGCTTCCAACTACATACATATATATATATTCATATTATCATCATCATCATGTGTGTATGGTGTGTGTGTGTGAAGGAACTTGGCTTAGGGATTAGGGTATTCAGCTCACTATCATAAGGTCATAAGTTAGATTCCCAGTAACACATTGTATCTTGAGCAAGGCACTTTATTTCTTGCTACTCCAGTTCAATCAGCTGGCAAGAAAGAGTTGTACCTGTAATTCAAAGGGCCAGCCATGTCACATTCTGTGTCATGCTGAATCTTCCTGAGAACTACATTAAGGGTACATGTGTCTGTGGAATGCTCAGATACTTGCACGTTAGTTTCACGAGCATTCTTATCTGTTGATTGTATCAACTGGAACACTCTTTGTTGTAACCGACGAGAGCCAGTATATCATCCTTCATCATTTTCATTTCATTTTTACTTCCGCTTTTCCCTGCTTGCAAGGGTGGGACGGGAACTGATTCTGGCTTGATTTCTACAGCTGGATGCCCTTCCTAGCACCAACCTCATTTACAGTGAGTGCTGGGTGCTTTTTTGCCGTGGCACCTCCACGACCACTTTGCAGTGGAATGATTTGGACCCCAGTCCCTATCATCTCATTTCTACAGCTGAGTAAACTGGAGCAATGTGAAATAAAGTGTCTTGCTCAAGGAAACAACACAACACCCATATATATATATATGGAGGCACATGGCTTAGTGGTTAGAGCATTGGCCTTGCAATCGAAAGGTTGTGAGTTCAATTCTCAGACCGGGTGATGTGTTGTTTCCTTGAGCAAGACACTTTATTTCACATTGCTCCAGTTTACTCAGCTGTAGAAATAAGATGATAGGACTGGGGTCCCTATCATTCCACTGCAAAGTGGTCGTGGAGGTGCCACGGCAAAAAAGCATCCAGCACTCACTGTAAATGAGGTTGGTGTTAGGAAGGGCATCCAGCTGTAGAAATCAAGCCAGAATCAGTTCCTGTCCCACCCTTGCAAGCAGGGAAAAGCGGAAGTAAAAAAATTAAAAAAAATCTATATATATAACAATAGACAGTCTCAAATATCATTACTTGAGATTCCTATATGGTAATGTAACTGCCATAATAATAACCGTGTCTAAAATTCATGTGTTTGTTGTTGTATGATGTCAGTGGAAAATAGGAAAATTACATTGGATAAGAATACATAACTAATGAATCAAACAATATGTAATTAGACTTGACAGTTTTTGTCAGTAAATCTCTAAATATTTGTTTTGTTTAGTGGGGAAAAAATTTATTACTTTGTGTTTCAGCCATTTTATTAACCAAGAACAAAGTTAAATCCAGAAGAAGAAATTGAGGTGAACACATGAACAGCAAACAATGACCTAAAACAAAGTTAACGTTTTTGATACCTAACTGCCCAGAATTGCTGTAATTTTATAGTGTTTATATTTAGCTCAAAATGTCCATAATAATTTTATGTAAGAACATTTGTTAAGTTATATGACTGAGACCTCTGGCATTACGCAGTAATACAGAAAACCTGACTTCCCACAGTTACAAGCCGAAGTGTGGTCGTGGAGGTGTCATGACAAAAATGCACCCAGTCCACACTGTAAAGTGGTCGTGTACGCACCACAGTAAAAAAGAACCCAGTACTCACTGTAAATGAGGTTGGGTTAGGAAGGGCATCCAGCTGTAGAAATCAAGCCAAAATCAGTTCCCGTATGAGCAAGACAAGGTCACCGAACCTGGCATTGCTCACAACAAGACAACCCATCTAACCCATGGAAGAATGAACGTAAAACGGTACAAGACCAATATAGATTTGTCTCAGTCAAAAAACAATCTTGTCTCACTCCACCATTTTATCATTGTATTAAGACTCCACTTTTGAATATGGGATACATGTATTTGTAGGTGTGCAACAGCCTCTTCCACACTTCAGGTTCATCACAAATGAATGAGCTACAGCCACCAGGTGGTGGGAGATTTTGTTCATTGAACACAATAAATACCCTCTACTCTACTTCATAAGGAAATCACACTACTTGGATACAAGAAATATCCTTCACACTTCTGATGGAAATATCATTACTCCTTGGACACAAAAGAGAGGTTGATCCTTAGACACAAGAAATGCCCTTTGTTACATTTTGGAGCAAGATCTCATTATTTGGACACAAGAAATAAGCTCTAAACTACTTATGATAAACTGCAATTAATTTAAGATTTTAAAATTTATTACATTTCAAACAGTTCGCAGCTGTCTTTAAATATTAAACAGTTTTAAACATATTAAAACACAGGTTTATTTTTCATTTGTTTGCTATATATTGAATGCAGAATATAAAAAAAATGAGTGTAAACCAAAATAGGAGGTATTTACATGTCAGCAGTTTAATGGTAAATAGTTTAAAATAAGCCGACCGACCGAGCATGCTACTGCTCAGCCGGAAGCAGGTGCACATTGGTTATTAACAGATGCAACATCAGAGCAAACTAGCAGTAAAGTACATACATTAGCCACATTATAGAGGGAGTCTGAGAGAGATGGTAGGTAGGAAGGAAGGAGGGAAAGTAAGAGTGTGTGCCATTTATCGGTGTTTTACTCCTGTTGCATCAGATGAAGTTTACTTTATCTCTTTTCACATTTCTTCTCAACAATAAATCTTTAAGCCTTCAGTTTATGTACGAAATCATTATTCATATAAGATTTGCAGTATATATATATATATATATATATGTGTGTGTGTGTGTGTATGCATGTATGTGTGTATGTATGTATGTGTGTATATATATATATATATATATATATACATACACACACACACACTCACACACATACACTCACACACGTACACACTCACACACATACATATATATATATATATATATATATATATATATACAGGGTGCGGACGATATTTGTTTGCAAGATTACTGTCTAGGAAAAAGTAACACACCAGTTTTATTTTTTAAGATATATTTATCAAACTTGGGTCAGTTTGTCTTCATGACTTGTTCTTTCGATCTCACTCGATAAACCCGTCATTGGCTTTGATGAAGGCATCAAGGCGGCCTCGGAACCGGCTCCAGGTCTTCGTCACTGTCCTCCGCCTTAAGCCCCTAAAGGCACTTGTGATCCTGGCCTTCAGATCGTCTTTTGTATTGCAGCTGGTGTCTCGTTCCACTGCGGCCCACACAAAGAAGTCGAGGGGGTTGCAGTCAGGCGAGCTGGGAGGCCAGATGTCAGGTGAAGTGTGGTCAACAAACTTTTATGACAGCCAGGCTTGGGTCTTTCGGCTGGTATGGCAGGGCGCTGAGTCTTGCTGCCACACGTACGGCCTACCTGCAGCTACCTGGTTGATCCAGGGCTTTACTACCTCGCTCAGAACGCGGATTTAGCCATCGGTGTTCAGCTTGAGGCCCTCAGGGAAGAAGTGAGGTGGCATGATGTCACCTTGACTGCTGACGACGCCTAAGACCAATGTTGTCGCTGGAAACTTTGTCTGCATGACTCTGGGCACGTCTTTAGATGAGACAGTGAGCCACCTGTTGTTCTGGGAGTTGATCTTCTGGTCTTGGCAGAAGTTTTTCTCGTCGGAGAAAAACCACAGCATGTCTGGCTCCAGTGGGTGTTTCAACTTGTTGATCAGCTTCTTTGCGTGCTTCAGTCGCTTTTCTTGCATCGCCTTTGACAGAAATTGTCCTTTCCTCATCTTGTATGAAACGTAGCGAATGTCTTCATGTACCACCAGCCTAATGAGCTTTTCATCCATGCCTTTCTCCCTTGCAATGGCACGCATCGACTTGCTAGGTTCATTAGTGATGATATCCTGAACTTCAGCGACGAACTCGGGCGTTCTGAAGGCATCAGATCATCGATCATGTGTTTTCCTCTCTGATGTTGCTTCGTAGTCGAATCCTGAATCTTCCAATTCCTTTCTGACCTTTCCACCATTCTCCAGCTGATGCTGAGAAAGTCTGAAATTTCCTTATTTGTCCTCCGGCGCGGATTCCAAGAAGAACTCCGTGTCTCTTCCACAAATTTGGAGGTTCAAAATTATTCATAATCAATTATTCTGAAAATAAAATAAATAATGGAAATATAGTCACTGTTTTTATGAAGACAAGAGTGACAATGGAAGTAAAAAAAATTTGCATCAAATTATCAGTTGAAAATTGCGAACAAATATCGTCCACACCCTGTATATATACATATATATACTCAAGGTAAATATCGATAATATTTCAAGCTCAATGTAAATCCACAAACAGTAAAATAAAATAAATCATCTTAGCAGTGGTATAATCTGTAAAATAAGTTAAAGGAAGGGCCCATTAAAGTCTACTTATACATAGAATTTTAAATAATGGGAATAATCCTAAACTGGTGAATTTGAAGGTTGGAAGCATAAGGTTAGATATTAATAAGATAAATCCTACAATAGGTCATAAGCTTAGCTCTAGGATCTAATTATCTCAATGATAATAATTAATATCATGTTTTTTTGTGGGGTGGGGTTATGTTCTGTAACTCCTGAGAGAGTTGTATGGGTGCTGTACTGATATACAATGTTTCTAGGGCTTTTTTTTAAATTCTGATGTAAACTATCTCCTCTCCAGGTCTGAATACTGTGAGAAAGATATGTAAAGGACGAATTGACCCCAGTACTAGACTGGTACTTTTTTTTATCAACTTTGAATGAATAAAAAGCAAAGTTGACCTCAGCAAGATTTTAACTCAGAGAGCAGAGAGCAGGAACGAAAATCACAAGGCATTTTAACTGATATTCTAACGACTCTTTTCTAACGCCAATTTGCTGCCTTGAATATCTAGTAGCTACTACTAAAATAATTAGGTGAAAAATACTTAGTATAATATTGTTTTGGAATCCAAGTATTGCCTAATATGGTCATAAGCAAACTGTGGCCAGTAGGCTGTCTGTGGATCATTTGGCTTTCTGAATGACATGCCTAATTTCAAAATTACCATGAATTTGTTTTACTAATACTGCCTGCTTTATAAAGAGCCATTCTCATGTGGCCCACTGCTCAAAAAAAGGTTGCCCATACATGATCTAATATACCAAAGTATAATGGTATGATATGTCCATATTTAATTTCTTTTGAGCTTTAGTAGGACAACTGGATCAGTATAATTTTATTTTATTTTTATCTATATCTTTGTTTATATATATATAAATAAAATCAAAATCCGTGCATAGCAGTAGTTACCCGTATAATAAATATTAGCAAATGCACACATGGAAAAACAGACATAAATGACAAACAAATACAAGCATATATTCTCTTCTTCAGCCACCTCCTGGAAATACAATTTCATACATTAAGGTGGGATTGTATTATTATAGTCAGCTTCTACAGAGCCTTAAATTTTATTTTTACTTTAGTGTCAGAGAGATGCATAAAGACAAGGCTACAATAAACAGTGCAGATGAATACAATACCATCGAAGACAAAGCAAATTTAAATACAGAAATGTCTATGAGATTGATTAAAACAATGGTATGAGTGCAATAATAAAAACTGGAAAGGAAGGAAATATAGGGCCTTTCATCCAGATCCAGCAGAAAAGCAGTTGTCCAGCTCAACTTCAGCAAAAGAAACACATGACACACGCATGCTAAGAGAACTCTTCAGTTGGAGAATGTTTCTAGTGTTGGAAACACAAAAACATGTACACTGTACAATCTATAAAGTGTGTGGTGATAGGAAGGGCATTTACCCATAGAAAACTTGCCAAACAAAGAGTCAAAAGAACTCTTCAGTTGTGTCAAAGATACAAAAAATTTTCCAGTGATTATTTAAACCCTTTTGGTATCATATTTCTAATAATAGAAAGACACTACCTATTTTTTTCAAATAATTTTGAACATAATTTGGAGTGATTTAGTAATAGAACTAATGTTATCATTATTAAGTTATTATCTGGAACATAACGCATAGCTTAACAAAGGTTCTCACATAAAGTTATCATAAAAAGTAATTAGATAAATATAAATACTTTGAAACAGTTTCAGGCAGTTTGGTATTAAAACCTTCTATTTGAATTAAGATTTATGAGGGATTTACTAAAATTATTATTTCATTACTAAGATAGTAACTTAACATATGGTTCTTATATAACATTGTGTTGGAAGATTTTAATTTAATTAAGAACCCTTAGAAATGGGTGGTTTTGTTTCAAAGAACCAGAGCTGGTTTTGACCAGATTAGTATCAAAAGGGCTAGAATAAATATATCAGTGAGTTTAGTAAATAACTTAGACCATCTGATGAAAAACGTCAGATATATTAGTGTTAACATATTTAATATTGTGGCCAGCAAAAACTCTAATTAGAAATAATTTATGTGTAGAAAACATTATTTATGATGTGTAAATAATATTTGGTTAACTTACGAAACTTGAAAAGTCACCACAACTAAAATAACTATAATAGTAGTTGATAACTATAAATAATAGTTGAATGTATCAGGTAAAGTTCTCCTGGAGAGAGAAAAAAGTAGAGAGAAACGCCAGTGGGGAAATGATCCGCACATCTCTCATATGACAGGGAAAAGCTTTTGGTATCTCTATCCACCTTTTTCCATCTCTAGAGGTACTTTATTCAATTTATTCAACTATTACTTATAGTTATCAACTATTATTACAGTTATCTGCATTGTAGCGACTATATTTCCAAATTATTTATGATGTTTAAACCCACTCTGCTGTTAACACAAGATATAACAGAAATTTCGCTTTAAAGAAATTAAATTAAAAAAGCTACTCTTACAAGAAATAACAAACATTTCCATAACTCTATATCTTTCTTAGTACGTGAAGTTTATTTTCCTCTCTACCTGCATAAACCATACATTAAATCATACAGTTAACATGACTAACAACTTAATGGCCATCTAATCATGATTTTAACTAAAGCCATCAAAAGGATCCGTTTCAAATCTTAAGTGGAAATAAATTCCATAACAAAACAAAAAAAAGAGTAAATATACACCCAACACTCAAACAATCATATTTAATGCAGTTCTTCTCTACATTTTATCCCCTTCCCCCACCCAACCCTGTAGAATGGAATGGACCTCCATCAGTTTCAACGATGAATGTTCCAGTTGTTTGATCAACAGAACAGTGTGCTAATGAAATTAATGTATAAATGGTTGAATATTCCAGACATGTATACACTGAACACAATTCTCAGGGGTATTTGGCATGATACAGTGTGTGACAGTGCTGGCCCTTTGAATTACAGGTACAGTCCATCTGATGGGCTTCCAAACAGTCTCTGTCTACCCAGTTTCAATAACAAGATTTAGGTCAACCCAAGGCTATGTTAAATGATACTTGCTCTTAATTTTACACAGGAGGATCAAACCTGGGACATAAGGATTGTGAAGTGAACTTTTTAACTATTTGGACATGCTACATCCACTCTCCCTACTATATTATCCCTTTCAATATTGTCCCTCTCTACATGTTACCCTCTTTTACTGTCACATTCAGTACAATCATCCCTCTCTACATGATATCTGTTCCCTCTCCCACTGTACAAACACCTTTACATGTTAACCCACTATACAACCACCTTTACATGTTACCCCACTGTACAACCACCTTTACATGTTACCCCACTGTACAACCACCTTTACATGTTACCCCACTGTACAATCACCTTTAGATGTTGCCCCACTGTACAATCACCTTTACATGTTACCCCACTGTACAATCACCTTTACATGTTACCCCACTATACAACCTTTACATGTTACCCCACTGTACAACCACCTTTATATGTTACCCCCACTGTACAACCACCTTTACATGTTACCTCACTGTACAATCACCTTTAGATGTTACCCCACTGTACAATCACCTTTACATGTTACACCACTGTACAATCACCTTTACATGTTACCCCACTGTACAATCACCTTTACATGTTACCCACTGTACAATCACCTTTACATGTTACCCCACTGTACAACCACCTTTACATGTTACCCCACTGTACAATCACCTTTACATGTTACCCCACTGTACAACCACCTTTACATGTTACCTCACTGTATAATCACATCTAGAGAAGGATGATTACAAATTATTCTTCTCTAGATGTTATTCCCCACACCCATCCCATTGTATTCTCCCCACCCCATATCCTCAACACTTTCAATACAATCTACATGTTACCCCACTGTACAATCATCTTTTATACAGTCCTTTTCTAGATGTTCCCTGCTCCCAGTACAATCGCCTTCAATATTGTCATCCTTCTCTATATGTTATAACCCCCACCCCCACCCCACCCTACCCATCTTTGTACAATCAGCTTTTCTACAAGTTATCTGTCCTGTACAATCACCTTTCATACAGTCCCCTCTCTACATGTTAAATGATCTCTGTACAATCTCCTTCAATACTGTCATTTATTCAGGCATATCAACTATTAAAACTTTCTGATACAACTGCTAGAAAACTATTCATTTTAAAGTATTTATATTAAAAAAATCTTTCATCAAAAACTCTACGTGAAAACTTTTAAGTTATGTTCCATACACCAGTTTAATAATGTAATGTTAGTTATATAACTAAATCCCTTCTAAGTCATCATCCTCAACACCATTTAATGTTTATTTTTCCACGTTAGCATGAGTTAGACAGGTTATCCCATTATGAGACAAGCAAGATCAGATGACCGTGTCTTATTCATAGAGAACTGATTCTGGCTTGGTTTCTATGGCTGGATGCCCTTCTTAATGCTAATCACATTTACAGTGTGGACGATGTGCTTTCTGTTGTGACACCTACATGACCACTTAACAGTGTGGATTGGGTGCTTTCTGTTGTGACGCCTACATGACCACTTAACAGTGTGGATTGGGTGCTTTCTGTTGTGACACCTACATGACCACTTAACAGTGTGGATTGGGTGCTTTCTGTTGTGACACCTACATGACCACTTAACAGTGTGGATTGGGTGCTTTCTGTTGTGATGCCTACATGACCATTTTGCAGGGTGGATAGGGTGCTTATTTTTGTGCCACGAAAATGACTACTTTACAGTGTGGACTGGGGAGTTGGGATGGGGTAGGTGCGTGGGAATTGGAGAGGTAGATCTAGGGTGGGGCACTTATCTGGTGATGGAGAGGTGTAAGGACGGGGATGAAAGGTGGGGTGTTATGACATGGAAGGTGTATGGAAGCAAAGAAGGGAAGGTAGGGGAAAGTTGTACATACTAGAATGTATGCTTCAATCCGTGCACATGAGAAGACAGGTTTTCTGTATTTATTACTGTGCAACACCAGAGATCTCTAGTGGTGCAATTGGACAAGGTCAGCTTTTATCACTTCATCCCAAGTCTTCCTAGGTCTTCCTACTCCATAGGTCCCATCAACTTTGTGTGCCCTGCACCTTTTTATACAGCTGTCATCTTTCATATGCATCACATGTCCCTACCAATGCACTCTCCTCTCCTGCACACTGCTCCTGATCCCTCTTATGACCAGTTTCTCTCTCAGTTCATTTATGCTTTGCTGTTCATGTATTGTTACACATCGATCGAATCATTCCAGCTTCATTTCTTTCCAATCATTGCAGGTCTTTTGCACATAGCAGCCAGGTCTCACTATCATACAACATCGCTGTTTGTATGCATGCATCATACAATCTTCCCTTCACTTTGAGGGAAAAGCTTTTTGTAGTAATCAGTGGTAGTATCTCCCTGCACTTTCTCCATTCCATTCTCACTTTGGCTACTGTACTTTCAGAACACCCAGCTCCACTGCTAATTTGGTCACCTAGGTAACAGAAACTATCAACTATTTCTACCGAGCTCTCTGGGCATTTAAAGGAACTAGTATCTTATGGGCTCTTGCTACTTACTGCACCTGTGCAACGACCATATAGAAAACCTGCGTTCTTTGCTAGCCTGCCTGAAATCCGACTACATCACTTGAGGCATAGGATGTGATTTCTACCTACTGCTTTCCTGCACACTGAGCAAGGTCATTTCCCTGAGGGAATCCGGGTCCTGTTTTCCTTTCTACATATTAGGACATTGGTTTTTGCCAAGATGACTTTAAGACTTTGGGATTCTAGGCCTTGCTTCCTTCTTCTCTAATTCTGCCATATATTCAGCTATGGGGTTTAGATCATCTCATACAGATGTTCTTATGAGCAGCCAGTCATAACCTCTCCTGTTATAGCCTGCAGGATGATAATAAACATGTGAGGGTTAAAAATGGAGCCCAGGTGAAATCCTACCTGCACACTAAATTCTTCACTATAGTCATTATTAATTCTAAACTTGCTGACTGTTCCTCTAGACATGGTTTTTACTGCCCTCACAAACCACTCATCTACTCCTAGTTTTCTAAGAACCCACCAGATAATGGAACGGGGGGGGGGGTGTCAAAAGCTTTCTCCAAGTCAACAAATTCCAAGTAGAAGGTACTTCTCCAGCAATTGCCTGGCAAGGAAGAGAACATCAGTGGTACTTTTACCTGGCACAAATCCAATCTGGTTTACTCAGTCCCTGATCGGCTGTGCTATAACTCTTTTTGTGACCTCCATGAACTGGTCAACTAACTTGATGCCTCTATAGTTTTATCTGTCTAGACCATCGCCTTTGCCCTTGTAACAGTTGATGCTGCTGCTGTTATGCCAGTGATTTTGTATTACTTGGTATACAATACTGGTGGTTAAGGCTTGACACACCATCACAAATGCTTTCAGCATCTCAAAAACTATCCCTGAAAGCCAGCTGCTTTGCCTGTCTTCATATCCTTGCCTTACTTATTATAGTACTACTGATTCATACAGCCTTCTGTTGGGTTTACTATCTTCATCCTGTGCATTCTCTTCATTCAGTAGTCTTTCAGGGTGGCACTTTCATGCTACCTTCTTTTCAGCATCAGTGAGGGCAAGTACACCATTTTCATCTCAGATACTTCTCTCCATCAACATCACAATTTTCTCTGACACACTTCCTCACAATCCTGAACACTTCATACCTTTGGTCCTCACATAGCAGAACATATTTAGATTTCTTATTTTCTGCTTCCCTACTTGCAAAATGTACTTATCACCTACCTACGCCCCTAGCATCCTATGAGTGTGCTCTACTTCCGACATTCTGCCTTCTTTCCATGACTGTCTTTTGACCTATTTCACCACCTTCTACCTAGGGACCTTCTCCAACCACAGATTTCGTTTATTGCTTTCAGTAGGTTATCTTTAAGGAACTCCCACTGATACTCTATATTGCATGTTTCTATTTGCTCTTCCTTACTGTCAAAAGTGCCAAGCAACATCATCATCATCATCGTTTAATGTCTATCTTCCACACTAGCATGGGTTTAGACGGGAATTGTCCCACTTGAGGCAAGATTGGTCGGGATACCGTGTCTCGCTCGTATAGGACTGTCTGGCAGGTTTTCTATGGCTGGATGCCCTTCCTAACACCAACCACGTTTACAGTGTGGACTGGGAGGTTTTTACTGTGTTATCTACACGGCCACATTACAGCGTGGACTGTGTGTTTTTTTGTCGTGACACCTACACAACCTCATTTATTTTGGACTGGATGTTGTGGTACCAGCATAACTTTACAGAGAGAGAGTGGTGTTGGTTGGAGTGGGGGATGGAGTAGGGGTAGTGGGATGGGGTGTTATATTTAGTTAAGAGCTGCCTACTGACTATAGGTTTCGCTATGTACATAAGCAAGGTGGGTCTTCTGTATTACTGCATAGCGCCAAAGTAGTCGGTCCAGTGGCATTGTCTTAGAGAGGTGTAAGTGTGTAAGGTCAGAATTTATCAAATCAACCCAGGTTTTTCTGGGTCTACCTACTCCGTAACTTCCATCAATTTTTATCGCCCTGCACTTTTTTATACAGCTGTCGTCTTTCATGCGCATCACGTGGGCATACCAACGTGATCCCTCTTATTCCTAATTTCTCACTTAGTTCATTTATGCTTTGCCGTTCGCGTATATTACTATTACACATCCAATGGAGCATGCATGATTCATTCTTCTCCAGTCTGCGCAGGTCCTCTGCACACAATGCCCATGTCTCACTGCCATGTAGCATTGTTGTTCGTATGCAGGCATCATACAATCTGCCTTTCATTTTTAGAGAGAAACCCGTTCTGACTCTGGCTACTGTACTTTCAGAGCACCCTCCACCACTGATGATCTTGTCACCCAGGTAACGGAAGGTGTCCACTATTTCTATAGAACCATCTGGGCAATAGAAGGAGCTAGTATCCTGGGCACTTGCTACTTGTTGCACCTGAGCCTCGGCCACATATAAAATCTACGTTCTTAGATAGCTTACGTGTGATCCCACTACATCTTTTATGTACACATAGTTTGCATTTGGGACGTAAAATGGAATTTCTGCCTACTCCTTTCCTACACACTGAACATGGCCATTTCCCAGAGGGGACCTGTGCCCTATTTTCCTTTCTACATACTAAAACTTTAGTCTTAGACAAGTTAACTTTAAGGCCTTTTGATTCTAGGCCATCCTTCCATGTTTGGAATTTCTTCTCTAGTTCAGCCATCGATTCAGCTATGAGAATTAGAATATCAGCGTATAGAAGTTCCCATGGGCAGCTGGTCTTGAACTCCTCTGTTATAGCCTGAAGGGCAATAATAAATAGGAGGGGGCTAAGAACAGAGCCTTGATGAACACTATATTCGTTGTTAATTCTAACCTTGCTGACTGTTTCTTTATACATGGCTTGTATAGCTCTCACAAGCCATTCATAAACACCTAGTTTTCTAAGAGCCCACCAGATAATGGAGCGGGGGACTCTGTCAAAGGCTTTCTCCAAATCAACAAAAGCTAAGTAGAGGGGTTTCCTTTTAGCTAGCTACTTCTCCTGTAGTTGTTGTACAAGGAAAAGAGTGTCTGTGGTACTTTTACCTGACACAAACCCAAACTGTATTTCATCTAGATCAATTCGCTCTCTGATTAGTTGCGCTATAACTCTTTCTGTGACCTTCATGACCTGGTTGACTAATTTAATGCCTCTGTAGTTTCCCCTATCTAGAGTATCTCCTTTACTCTTGTAGCAGTTAATGATGATGCTGCTACGCCAGTTCTTTGGTACGACCCCATTCTGTATGACTTGGTTTACTATCCGGGTGACCATAGTGTGTCCCACCATTCCAGATGCTTTCAGCATTTCAACAACTATCTCTGAAGGTCCAGCTGCCTTGCCTGTCTTCATATCTTTGATTGCCTTACTTATTATACTACCTTTATCTTGCACTGCTGGTCCCGCTATTGGATCGATTTGGGGCAGACTATCTTTTTCCCATTTAATCTCCTCATTTAGTAGTCTCTCGCAGTGACACTTCCAAGCTACCTTCTTATCAGCATCAGTGATGGCAAGTACACCATCTTCATTACGGACACACTTCTCTCCGACAATATCACTGTTTTCCTTGACACATTGTCTTGCAATCCTGAACACCTCACGTTTTTGGTCCTCGCATTGTAGAACATGCTTGAACTTTCTTTCCTTTGCTTCCCTTCTTGCAAAGTACACTTGTCTCCTAGCTTCTCTCCTGGCCACTAAATTTGTTATTGGTTGTGGAGTCATTTAACTTCCATAATCTTCTCCAGGTTGTTCTGTATCACTGAGTTTGTCTAACCCTAACAATATGGTCGCTATACTAGGTTATGTTGGCAGGTGCATTCTTCACCAGGGAGGGACTTTTTGTGTATAACAGTCACAGGTGATCAAGTGATTGTCTGGTTTTTTTAAAGTTTGTGTTACAGATAGAGAAATCATTGGCATCGCAGATTTCCAGAAGTCTGGGACCTTCCACATTTCTAGCACCGAATTCATGGATCCCTTTGAGGCCATCATAGTATTGTCCAACATGCCTATTAAAGTTGCCTGCAATGATTATGAAGTCACTGTTGCTTATTTGGAAGTAGTTTGCGTTAGGGATTCGTAGAACCTGTCTTTTAATCCTGATTGAGGTGCGTATGCAGATATAGTTGTCACAGTTATTCTATTTAATATGTTTGTTGTTTACTCTATTGATTATTTTCAAAATGCTTGAAAATTATAGGCAGCTTCTTTCATTAGATATATAGTGATGAATTGGTTAAATGTGGAGTGGAGTTTTATCTCCGTTGTAGACACCACGGATCCATAAAATAATCACCAGTAATGCACTGGGTTAATTGCTGTCCTTGTGCCAAAAGTAGAAACAATTATTTATAATATATATCTTCTTCTTCTTTGCTCACTTATTCCCAGAGGGATCGTGGGGGCAGAGTCCTCAAAAACTCCTCCCATTGGGTCCTGTCAGAAGCAACTATCTCCAAGAGATTTTAGACAACTGAAAAACCACATATGGTGAGAGAAATGAAAACAGACGGGGGTTCTCTACCCCTTGTAATTGAAAACAACCCCCTTTTTGTGTTTTCTTCTCTATATACTATATTATGAAGAGCCCGGTACTTATTCCTTGAACTCATTAAATTAATACGAGTCTTTAACTCTGTTTTTTCATTTGATATATGTATATATATGTGTGTGTGTGTGTGTGTGTGTGTGTGTGTGTGTGTGTGTGTGTGTGTGTGTGTGGTGTGTGTGTGTGTGTGTGTGTGTGTGTGTGTGTGTGTGTGTGTGTGTGTGTGTGTGTGTGTGTGTGTGTGTGTGTGTGTGTGTGTGTGTGTGTGTGTGTGTCTGTGTGTGTGTGTGTGTGTTTATATATACATATATAGGTATATCTGGTTTAGAATAGGGACACTGTATCCTTGCATGTCATAAAAAGTGACTAAAAGGGTTAATGTAAAACATTGCCTCAAAATTCTGTCCAACCCATCCCAGCATGGAAAAGTTGACATACAAATGATGATGATGACAATGAAAGATGATTCTATCAATCTTTCTATCTATCCATCATATATCTATATATCTATATATATGTGTATATATATTTATATATTTATATATATATATATATATATATACTCACACACACACACACTGAAGCACATATTTATACACATATACAGGAATAAACATATACATATATATATGCTCACACACACACACACTGAAGCACATGTGTCTACACATATACAAGAATATATACATATACATATATATATATATATATATATATATATATATATATATATATATATATATATATATATATATATAAGTATGTACACGTACATACATATATGTATACAGACGTATGTATATATATAGATATATACATACATGCACACACATATATATGTACGTATGGATTCACCGAACATTTATTATAATGCTCGGTGTGTTTGTAAACAAACATCCCGTATTAAGTCGTAGTGTCCAGCAACCATCGTTGCTCGTTTGTTCAACGCTGACAAAAGAACGCTGTACTAGTTTCAAGCTTATTAGCTATCGTCAGCAACGTATACCTTCCTGCCAGATTGTTGAACGTATATACTTACCTTATGCATATTAACAGATGAGAAGCCCAATTTGCATATCGAGTGGGTTAATCGGCCGGGTGCACCGAAAACGATAAACGGATTAAATGAAACGAAATTTCATTTCCCACTCTTAGTACGGCTGTTACTTAAATATAAGTATGTATACGTACATACAAATATGTATACAGACGCACAGTAGTATGTATATATATATACATACATGCACACATATATATATGTACGTATTTAAGTAACAGTCGTACTAAGAGTGGGAAATGAAATTTCGTTTCATTTTTTCCGTTTATATATATATATATACATATATACATTATATTCACTATCTCTGTCTCTATATATATATATACATATATATATATATATATATATATATATATATATATATATATATATATATATATATATATATATATATATATATATATATATATATATATACATATATATAATATATTCACAATTTTCTGGCTCCTTGAATCAATATGCAGCATGACTGCACCACAAATGTATGAGGGAATTGTTGCTTGTTGATGCAACAACAAAATAAATCCACTTGAAATACTCTTCTTTATTTGTTTTTCCTCGAAAAAGAAAGTTAATTCACGTCACTCGATTCTCCTCCTCACTTTTTTGTCACTCTTACTGTTAACTACCACTTCCATACAAAACCTTGACGCCCCACACTAACAACTATACGCAGTCCTTCATCTGTAAAAATCCAAGGTGTACCCAACAACATTTTTGGCTAATTTGAAATGTAATGTAATGTAAGTTATACACTTTAATTAACACAGTTTTAGACTCACTGTAAACAGTACACAAATTGTTTGTACTGATTTTAAGATGGTCGGATGTTATTTAACCCTTTTCTTACCATATTTCTAATGAAAGACGCTATCTATATCAGAGGTTCTCAAAGTGGGCGCTACCCCCACCCCCCATTGAGAAGGTCCAGGGGGTGCTGGGGTCTGAGGGGGCAGTGGTAGTAGAGATGATATAATCATATATTAAATATCAAATGATACATATTATATATACATTTAGTAAAATAAAAAATGTATAATATTTATTTATACATAGTATATATTATAGTATTTATTTTATATGAATCAACGATTTTATTTATTATATATTATTTACAATTTGCGTGTAGTCAGGTCTGTCTGGAAATATGGTTGGGGGTCGCTGAAAGTATTACATGGCTATATGTATCAATTAATTGTGAAAATCATCAAAAATTTTGAGTGATTTATTAATGTAATGAATGTCGGACAACCTGCTTTGTGGCATATTGGTACAGTCTTTTATGTTCCGAGTTTCAATCCCACCATGGTTAGCTTAGCCTTCATCCTTACAGGGTCAATAAATACCAGTAACACACTGGGATCGATTTAATCGATTTTTTCCTTCCCTTCAAATTGCTGGCCCCGCTTAGAAACAATTATTATGTTAATGTTTGGGACATAAGTTAACAAAACGTTCTTATGATAGAAGGTTTAAACAATTCAGAATAGACGGTTTTGTATCATGGAACTAAGGACAGTATCAGGTAAGTTGATATCAAAAGGGTTGAAGTCACTCTATGACACTCTCCAGCGGCTACTCCACAGACATACTGTCTTCTCCCTCTGTCTCTCTTACCACTACTACAATGGTCACTACTGGTTGGTCTCATGCCACCTCCAGACCAGCCTCTGGTCCACAGATGTACCATCACCTCCCTCTGTCTCTTACCACTACTACAATGGTCACTACTGGTTGGTCTCATGCCACCTCCAGACCAGCCTCTGGTCCACAGATGTACCATCACCTCCCTCTGTCTCTCTTACCACTACTACAATGGTCACTATTCCTGTGAACTGGCTAGTTCCATTCAACCTCTATTCAGGCACTCTGGACTCACACGTCTCTCCTTCTCCTCCTCATCCTCCACCTCCTCCTCCTCCTCATATCACCCCAGTTGCCAGAAAATCGATGGTGTACCAGTATTCAGTTTTAACTGTTACACTGAGGAGACCTTAATTAGTTAAATTCCAGAGCAATTGGATTTCTTTCTTAATCTAAGATGTATGGTTTACCTGACACTCTAATCTATTGAAAGAAACTTCACTTATTTTCCTTTCGTATGATGCGGTGAATATAATTGTTTGTTACAGCTTGTTTCACAATTGAAATAAACCACAAAATTGGAATAACATTCGTTCTTGCAAGAGATACATAGTGAGATAGTGAGATAGTGAGACAGGTACATACAGATACAGAAATACATAGATAGTAAGACGGGAAGGTAGATAACTATATATAACTATATATAACTATATATATATATATATATATATATATATATATATGTGTGTGTGTGTGTGTATATAACTATATATATATATATATATATATATAGTTATATATATATATATATATATATATATATATATATATATATATATATATATATATATATATATATATATATACATATATACATATATATATAGAGAGAGAGAGAGAGCGAGAGAGAGAGAGAGAGAGAGAGAGAGAGAGAGCGAGAGAGAGAGAGATAGAGATAGATAGATAGATAGATAGATAGAGAGAGAGAGAGAGAGAGAGAGCGAGAGAGAGAGAGAGAAATTCAGACGGATCCCTGCCGCGGCCTCCGTGCCTGTAGATCTTGTCTCGAACTGGTAGAGCTCCTCGGTAGCACTGCCAGGCCAGGGACCCCTGGAAGTTGTCCATAGGTCCCGGGCGGAAAGTCCTACCAAACAGACTGGTGAGCTCGTCGTCTTCGACGCCCAGAGTCTCTCCGAGCACGTTGTCGCCCTTGTAACGTACAATCCCTCTATAGAATGTCGAAGTGGAGTCTCCACTGATTGCTGTGTCCGCTTGACAGAGGACTGTGAGCGCCTGAGCACATTCAATGTGCCAGGCGCCCATCTTCTTCGGTCTCCGCTTGACCCAGGACTGCAGCTCCGTCAGCGAGACAAGTTGCGGGAAGGCCTGTCTCACAAACGGTGCCCACACCGGTTGGTCGGTGAGGAATACCTGGAAATGCCGTAGCCTCAGCGCGTGTTTGCGCATCATCAGCCACGACATTCCTAGCCCTCCGTGTGAAGGGTGCTGACGGCAGACGGATCTCATCACCAGTGGAGCCTGCTTTTTCCAAGGGATCTGGAAGAGAATGCGTTCCATCTTGGTGAGGTATTCACGGGGACAAGGCACGACGGTCAAGCGGTAGTAGATGACGGACGCTCTGAAAGTGTTCGCCACCTCCACTCGACCTTTCAAGGATAGTTTTCACTCTGCCCACTTCTGGGTGAGCACAAATACCTTGGCTGTGACCTCGTTCCAGTTTTTCTCCACTTGGCGGTCCGGACCGAACCAGACCCCGAGCAATTTCACCGGTCCTTCCATTCAGCGTCCGACGACGCTGTCAGACGGCATCGGTTTGCCTCTCCACGTTCCGAGTTGCAAACCGACAGACTTGTCCGGGTTCAGTTTTGTTCCTGTGAGCCTTTCGTATTCCTGCAGTAAGTTGCCGATCGCCCCGATTTCCGAGATTTTTGACACCATTACTGCCATGTCGTCTTTCCGCAGTCCCGGTTCCAACGGGATGTCCTGCAGAACTCCAGCTTCTGCAGTAGTGGCTTTAGAGTCAATACGTATAGAATGGAGGAGAGAGCGCATCCCTGTCGAATGGGACGCGTGATTGCGAACGGTTCCAATAGGTAGCCGTTCACCTTGACCGTCGAGCAGATGGTGTGCATTGCTGTGATCCAGCCTCTGAAGACGGGCTCGAAACCGGCCGCCTTGAGAACCGCTTCCAAGTATCGATGGTCGACCCTATCGAATGCCTTAGACTGATGTAAATTGATAAGAGCCCCACCGAAGCCGGGTTTACACCTCACCCTCTCTATGATGTATCACATGAGGTGGAGGTTGTCGTGTATGGACCTGGTTGGAATTGCACACGTTTGAGCTTTTCCCACCAGGTTCTCGACGACAAGCGCCAGCCTCGTTGCTAACACCTTGGCCAAAATATTTAACTCTGTGTTTAGGAGAATTATGGGCCTAAAGTTGCTTAGTTCGTCCCCCTTGTTCTCGTCTTTCCTGATCAGCGTTACTACGCCCCTGCCTAGAGAACTGGGAATCCTCCCGTTCTGCTGCCAGTTGCAGTAGACGGCTTCGAGGACGCCAGGGAACAAGTCCGGCATGTCTATGTAAAACTCATAGGGTAGACCATCTAGACCGGGTGATTTGCGTTTCCCGCAGCGTTTTCTAGAGGACGTTATCTACTCCTGACCACGCAGCCTTCGTGTTTCACATCGAAGAACTGGTCTAGTCCCGTTCTCGTTGCTAGCACTCTAGCTGCGTTGCCACTCTTAAGCACCTCCTTTACCTTGGCTACTAGTTCTCTTTCTGTCTTGGTTTTCTCTAAGGGTAGTTCTTTGCTAAAAGCTATCGGCTCTACTTGAGAGAGTACCACCATGTATTGTTGACGATGGCTCCCGTCAACTGTTGCTTAACTAATCTACTTATCCGTCTACTGTAGGCTATACGCGTCGATAACGACATGTTCAGATAAAGGGATAGATAGAAAGAAAGAGAAATACATGGTTAGAAAGATAAAGAGCCAAGTAAGTAGGCAGACATATATATATATATATATTTAACGAAGGGTATTGATAATATTTTTTAGATGGGATTAACACGGTTATTAGATGAAATAGCAAGAATGGCCGTTTTACTTCATATATAAAGGTTTACTTCACTTGAGTCAAAAAGAACAATAAAGTTACCATGAGTTGCGAAGGTTGACAATGTTATTTTTGTTGTTGATTCATGAGGCTGTTGTAGTCTGAGGCCATAGTGAGTGAGAGAGAGTAATGGTCTGTATACCTCTGAACGGTCTGTAGTTGACTGTAGACCACTGTGGCCTGTAGATAGCGGTTAATCTTTCACATAGCTTATAATAGCGTACTGCTCCGATCGCTCTGTATGCCTGTAGACCTCTTGGGCCTGTAGATAGCGGTGAATCTTTCACATAGCTGGTCTGTATCGTTGTACTCCGATCTCTCTGTATATAAGGTGGGAAAATATAGGCTTTATATACCTGTCGCTTTCTGTCTCCCACCTTGAGGGGATAGCCCATGCATGAACCTGTTCACACCAAAAAGGGTGGTGACCTAGAGTTTGACCTTTAGGTGTCGCCCAAGGTTCAAGACGTGTACAGATTTCGCTACATTAGTTCCCTACCCAGATCGATGCAGGAGCAGCGATCGATTATAAAAGGGGTAGCGAAATCTGATTCTAGAAGCGTGTTCCAAAACACAAAATGTGGGTACTGCGCCCGCATTTCAAGTGTAGAGAAATTTGGAGAGAGAAAAAAAATATTCTATAACTGTGTATGCATGTGTGTGTGTAACATTTAGAAGAGACTGTAAATATACAAAGTTATGATCATGTATTTCGAACTGTTGTGTATGGATGGATGGATGTTGAGGTTACGGTATCCGATTACGATATGATAACACAGAGGACTATTTCTCTCGATGTATCATCATACGTAAGATTCTCTTCCAGTGAGTCGAGGTTTACGCTATGACATCAGTGTGTGCAATTTTGAGTTGCGTGCCTAAGTGAGTCCAGGCTAGTAGTACCCGTGGGTGAGTTTCTCGTGTGTTTAATAGCTGTTGCCGTACCTCGACCAGTTGAAAAGTGATCTCGCTGAGACCCAACCGAATCCAGAATATACCATAGACAAAAACATGGTGTGTGACAAAGAAAATGATTTGTGTTTGATGCAAAATGTGTATGTTGATACAGGCATATAATATAGTGAAACAAATAAAAAAAATAAAAAAATGAACGTTCATATATAACCTGTAAAAGAAATTAAAAGAAAATATTTATATAATTGTTCTTTACAAAAAGTTCAGTTTTCTCTTGTTTATGTGATCGTTTTCTTACTAGGAAGCTAGTAGTATTGTCTGTTGTTGAGATTACGAAGCAAGTGGTGAAGTGTTTGGTAATAAATCGAAAAATCAAAACGAAGTTACAGTAAATATTCCGTAGAATGGAAGTTTGTGGTGAATAATAAGTTTTATCATATCGTAGAAAAAAGGTTGCGTGTTGTTTTCTTTTTTTTTTAATACCACTTCATTTTTTTGTTGTTTTTTTAAATCACGTCGGGTTCACAAATTTAACGAAGGGTATTGATAATATTTGTTAGATGGCATTAACACGGTTATTAGATAAGATAACAATAATGGCCGTTTTACTTCATATATAAAGGTTTACTTCACTTGAGTCAAAAAGAACAATAGACAAGTTACCATGAGTTGCGAAGGCTGACAATGTTATTTTTGTTGTTGATTCATGAGGCTGTTGTAGTCTGAGGCCATAGTGAGTGAGAGAGAGTAATGGTCTGTATACCTCTGAATGGTCTGTAGTTGACTGTAGACCACTGTGGCCTGTAGATAGCGGTTAATTTTTCACATAGCTTGTAATAGCGTACTGCTCCGATCGCTCTGTATGTCTGTAGACCTCTTGGGCCTGAAGGTAGCGGTGAATCTTTCACATAGCTAGTCTGTATCGAGGTGCTCCGGTCTCTCTGTATGTAAGGTAGGAAAATATAGGCTTTATATACCTGTCGCTTTCTGTCTCCCACCTTGAGGGGATAGCCCATGCATTAACCTGTTCACACCAAAAAGGGTGGTGACCTAGAGTTTGACCTTTAGGTGTCACCCAAGATTCAAGGCGTGGACAGATTTCGCTACATATATATATGGAGGCACATGGCTTAGTGGTTAGAGCATTGGCCTTGCAATCGAAAGGTTGTGAGTTCAATTCTCAGATTGGGTGATGTGTTGTTTCCTTGAGCAAGGCACTTTATTTCACATTGCTCCAGTTTACTCATTGTAGAAATGAAATGATAGGGACTGGGACTGGGGTCCCTATCATTCCACTGCAAAGTGGTCGTGGAGGTGCCACGGCAAAAAAGCACCCAGCACTCACTGTAAATGAGGTTGGTGTTAGTAAGGGCATCCAGCTGTAGAAATGAAGCCAGAATCAGTTCCCGTCCCACCCTTGCAAGCAGGGAAAAGCGGACGTAAAATGAAATGATGATGAAATTATATATGGACACACTGGAAGAGGAAGACCAAGGTTAACGTATGTTGATGCCCTAAGGACAGACAGTGGTCTGTTGGAGACGCAGGACATGGCAGCGATAATGAGGGACTGAGACCGCTGGAGAGAACTCGTCCATGGATCTCGGGAATTTTACCCGCCCTTGATATATATATATATATATATATATATATATATATATATATATATATAGAGAGAGAGAGAGAGAGAGAGAGAGAGAGAGAGAGAGAGAGAGAGAGAGATGTGTCAAATAAGTAGACAGATAGAAAGAGATAGATGGGGAGGTAGCGAGAGAGGAAGAGTAAAGATAAAAATAGCAATACTGTGAGAGAGAGGGGGTGGAAGAGTGTAGGTAAAGCGTAAAGCCATACCGTGAGAGGGAGAGATAGATAGAGAGAGGGGGGCGAGGGAAATAGAAGTATAGGTAAAAAACATGAAGCCATTCTGTGAGTCATAGCATCATTGAAGAGCTATGTGATATGGTAATATGTTAATCGACATTTCCAGGGCATTCTCAGACAGTTTTTCTCTTGCTCATAGAATTCATAAATCTTTTACCTAACGAAGTTATTGAGACACAACTGGCAGATAAAAACATATTACATCTCTCAGTAAAACAGTAATTATCCCTCTTGCTTGAAACCTATAATCAAACGACGCTATTTTTCACAAATCCAGACAATTAATTGGCAGATAAAAACATCATATTACATATCTCAATAAAACAGTAATTAACCATCTTGTTTGAAACATGTAGTCAGCCACGCTATTGTTCACAAATTTAGACAAATAACTGGCAGTTAAAAATAATACATATATCTGTAGAACAGTAATTATCTTTCCTGTTTGAAACATGTAGTCAAGGATGCTATTGTTCACAAATTGAGACAAATAACTGGCAGATAAAAATATTACATATCTCTGTAGAACAGTAACTATCTTTCCTGTTTGAAACATGTAGTCAACGACGCTATTGTTCACAAATTGAGACAAATAACTGGCAGATAAAAATATTACATATCTCTGTAGAACAGTAATTATCTTTCCTGTTTGAAACATGTAGTCAACGACGCTATTGTTCACAAATTGAGACAAATAACTGGCAGATAAAAATATTACATATCTCTGTAGAACAGTAATTATCTTTCCTGTTTGAAACCTGTAGTCAACGACGCTATTGTTCACAAATTGAGACAAATAACTGGCAGATAAAAATATTACATATCTCTGTAGAACAGTAATTATACTTCCTGTTTGAAACCTGTAGTCAACGACGCTATTGTTCACAAATTGAGACAAACACTTTTGACGTTATCCATTATTGTTGGAAACCTGCAGTTTTCTATATGACTTGCTTTATAATGTGTCAGAAAGGGTTCATACATAAGTATACTGATAATGTCACGGGTAGGGTACATGGGTCTATACTTATATTGTCCCAGGTAACGTACATAGGTATATTGATAGTGTCACTATGATAAAAGGGGGTATATGTGTGATATTGTTCATAATTATTAGATATTTGTGTATGTGTATGCCCGTGTACATGTGTGTGAATGTGTACACGTGTATGTAAGTGAGCATATATGTATGTAGTACGTGTGTGTATGTGGACCTGTTTGTATGTGTGGGTATACAATCGTGTGTGTATGTGACCTTTTAGAAATACACAAAAGTTATACTCCAGTTAGTATTTATTAGACAGCTGTCTTCAGTTGGTTATATTTCTGCAATTCGTAATTTCAACATCATCCTACTTTTTGATTAAAAAAAAGATAGTCAAAGTCTGTCCCAGGCCCACAAGCTCATTGGGTCGTAACTATTCCCGATTCCATAGGTGTTATGTGGGGGTTAGGGAACCAGAAGTGCAGGGTCTTGCCAGAAGTGAAGGGGCAGTGATGTCACATCGGAGGTACGGACCGGCTATCTCACTTGGTCCATGTGCCACGGCAGAGTGGGGGCGTTTTGAGATGACTTGTGCGAAGGAGTGTACAAGTTTTGCTATGTTCACTGGCCAGACGTGAAACATGTGAGCATCACGCAGGGAGATTCAGTTCGGACACGAGTGGAGAGGCAAAGGTAGTTCCCTTCGATTTTTATGACAAGCTATTTAGACAGCATTTTCTCTTCTTTTTTTAATTATTATTTACTTTCTCAGGGCGGTGGATTGGAAGTACCGGTAGAGGGTCGAACGCCATGCTTTTCAGCGCAGAGTTACATTCCTTTATGATCTGAGTTCAAATCCCGCCGAGGTTAGCTTTGCCTTTCATCCTTACGGGGTCCATGAAATAAAGTACCAGTCACGCACTGGGGTCGATTTAATCGACTTTCCCCTCCCTCAAAATTGCTGGCCTTGTGCCTATATAAGAAACCATTATTATATCGGTAGAGGGTCGGACATGCTTTCCAGCATAGTTACGTCACTTTACGTCCCTTTACGATCTGAGTTCAAATCCCGCTGAGGTTAACTTTGCCTTTCATCCTCACGGGGTCGATAAAATAAAGTACCAGTAATGTACTCGGATAATCGCTGGACTTGTGCCAAAAGTAGAAACAATTATTTACTTTCTCCGACTCTCAGAAGATATGGATCAGTAGCGACGCAATCAAAGCCTTCTGCGGCGAGGGAGACGTTATTACCCAGATTAGAAAGATAAAATTGGTCGCTACATTACAAGTGATGGAAAATGTGGCGGGCCTCATGGCGCTGTATCTGGAAGGTAATGCATAGCGTTGTACCTCGAAATGGACCAGGCAAACCAACTGAATGCGAGGAATATCGAGCAGCGCTTCAAGGATCATATGCTGCTTTCGTCAAACTAGGAAAGGAGGTGAGGTGTACGGGAGAGTAGGTGGACATGTTCGCGACGGAAATCCGGAGGCTGGCTACACAAGCCGAATTTACAGGAGAAAACCTAGAAATGGCCGTATGGATGGCGTTCGTGGATGGTTTCACCAAGGAAATTTCGGTGAGGTTCCAACAGCTGCCGGTCAACAACAAAATGCCATGAGTGAACTGATCACACAGGCCTGCATGGTGACACGAGCGAAATGTTGTGGCGTTAATAGCAACGGAAACCTATCGCAGTCGACAGCGATTAACAAACGACGAAGGGAGAGGCGCTCCTATGAACACTCGTCCGCGAGCATTCAAAGGCCAGTATTATATGTGAAAAGGTTCTCACTTGGTAAGGGGCTGCAATGAGCCGAAGTCTAATATAATTTGCTACCGATGTAGCACATCAGACCACATCACCAGCAAAAACTACCAGGGAAACGGTCAAAGGGGAGTTACTGCGCCGGTGAAGCAAGTAGAAGAGCTCTTGCAGTCGCTGCACATTGTGGAAGTTTTGGCTGGGGGAAGCTGTCAATAGTCTTTGTGGACACAGGTTAGATGCATTAGTAGCAGCGAGGTGGAGATTGCGGTACGAGGAATAAAAATAAGGCTGCGAGCGATCGTGATCGACTATGTGATGGATGGAATTGATGTAGTAATGGGCATGGATGCGATTGGCAGTGAGTGAGGATGGGGTAATATTTGATAGCACGGGAACACCATGCGCCGTAAGTGTGTGACAGGGAAACAGGGAAAGCCATGAAGAAAAATATGCTGTTCATACCATTCAAGCCCAGGATTTCTGGGCTATGTTCGACAGTCAGGGGTGGATAGTTGAGTGAAACTGGAGAGGAGAGGCCCCGACGTTGAAGAACAGAGTGAACTGCTATCAGCATATCTTGAAAGGGGATGCTAGGGATGAATTTGAGGGATAGATGCAAAGAGGGATCAAGGTGGGCATATTAATCCCTTCGAAGGGGGAGATAAAACACAGAGTGTTGCAGTTAATGGCAGTTGTGCAGTCAACGAAGAACAAAGTGGACTTTCGAGAACTGAACGAACAGGTATCGTGCTACAGAGGCGGTGAGATTACAGATGTCTGCGGGTAAACCTTGCGAGAGTGGAAACAAATGGCGGGAGCATCCACGATTGTTGACTTAAAGTCGGCATTTCTGCAGTTACACGTATCTGAGAAACTGGCAGTATCAGCTGGTTAGATATAAAGGCCGGACATACTGCTTGATCAGGCTAGGATTCGGGTTGAATTCGGCATCAAATATCATGGCGACGATTCTCAAGGTCATTCTGGGATAGGTAGACAAGGTCAAGAGGGCTACCAATTCCTACATTGACGATAGTTTGTAGGCAACACCGTGGTGTCGCCAAACAGAGGTCTCAAGTCATCTAAAAAGGTTCGGGTTAATCGCTAAACCACCAGAAGCAATGGAAGGAAGAGCTGCACTGGAACTCGGGCTACGAAGAGACAAGACGGGTACATTGGTATTTCGGAGGGGAAATGAAGTCCCAGAACTAGACGCCAGCATACACAGGCGAGAACGTTTCTCGGTATGTGGGAAATTGGTGGGCCACTATCCAATTGCGGTGTGGCTCCGAACAGCATGCGACGATGTCAAAAATATCAACGCTTATCCTCTTCTTCTACTTAATTTCACTCTGTCACTAGTTTTTGTTATAGTTGTGGCCATTAGTTGCGATGCAACATCTTGCATGGTATTTAGTGTATCAAGAAATGCGATTCTGTTGCCACTTTCTGTATTTCTTGTAGCAGTGCAAGTTCATTTGAGATGACACACTACGAAATGAAGCTAGGGGAGAAAACACTAACGGACAATACATATGTATTATACAGACTTCCTAACAAAAATGGTGTTTAATCATGGAAACGTTACTTTTATCACAATACAATGCCAAGATTGATATACAGGCCCATACCCCAGTTCAAATGTTAACCATACATTTCATATAAGGTCAGGCTACAAGATACAAATCCTGGTGAGGAAGCCATTATAATGCTACCAAAAAAGAAAGAATTACATAAAATTTCACAACCTCAGCTCCCAAATAACAGGGGCGCGGGGGGATATTGGAGGTGTTGGAATAAACGGTGGTGGGGGTGGAAAATCGGTAACACTTTTTTAATACTAAAACACATGAAGCCGACTCTGATTTTTACAGTATTATGGATGTTCGAGTGTGTGTGTGTGTGTGCGTGTGTGTGTGCGCGCGCGTGTGTGCGTGCGCACGCGTGTGTGTGTGCATGGGTTCTTACATAATTTCATGTAAAAGACCTTGTTAAGTTTATGTTCTAAACACTAACTTAATAATGAAAAAGATAGCTATCTATATATAAATTTCTGCAATTCTGTCACAACACGAAAAGAGAGAGGAGTGGTTTGACTACCTCATACTATTCCTCTCTCTTTACGTCTGTTGCCTGCGTGAATGTATGTGTGTGTAAGAGGAAGGAAGGAGATGGTGAAAAACTATCGCAAAACAGTAGCTGGCGTTCCATTTATTACGCTGTGTGTGAATGTATGTGTAAAAATATATGTGTATGTGTATTTGTGTGAATGTATATTTGTGAGTGTGTAGTTTTGTAAGTGTGTCTGTGTTTGCGCGTTTATATTTATATACTCATTCATATAAATGTATCCATATGCACATACGGACACGTACACACATACGCGTCACCGTGTTGAAAAAAATCCTAGTATTACTAAATCCTTCCTAATATTATTGATTATTTAAAATATGATAGGCAATGGATTTCATTAAAACTATAGTAATGGAGTGTTGAACTAGAGCAGACATGGGTAACCTTTTTCGAGCAGAGGGCCGCATAGGATGTGGCTTATCATATGGCGAGCTGCAATACAAAAAAATTCAAGGCAGTTTTGGAATTAGGCGGGCCATTCAGAAAGCCAAACGGGCCGCAGTTTACCCATGACTGAACTAGAGTAAATAAAGTATTTATAAACAGACATTATGTAATAGATGAATGCAAGTTTTCTCATATCCGTAGATAGCATCAAATGAGAGTAAGACAATTTTACCTCTTCATAACTATCTAATTTATCGCTAGCTTCACTCCCGAAGGACTTGGTGCTTATTTTCTTTTCATTTATGTTCAGACAATTGTTTATTCCCAAATGTCATGAAACAACTTTCACAGCACGAGCCTACAAGGAAACATTTACATGCTAGAAATAGCAGCCGAATCTCATCCAAGTCTCTCCATAGTAAAATGTATACCTTAGATAATGTAATTTTAGATGAATACTATGCTTGGATTAAAGACGGAATGGTCACAGTTGGAAATCCTTTGATCAAAAGTATACTGAATTAGGGCTGATATGATGCCTACTAACATTAACATCTCTACTAGCGCATATGCATATATATGTGTGTGTGTGTGCGTGTGTGTGTGTGAGAGAGAGAGAGAGAGTGTGTGTGTGTGTGTGTGCGTATGTTTTGTAGCTTAACGGCTATAAATTAATGTTTTGTCTCTCGTCTCTTACTTCACTGGAATGCGTTTGGCTTATGTCAGAGGCTGTGACCCCCGGTTGGACCAGTAGTACTGTTGGTAGGGGTCGAAACTGCCAAAGTCCATCTAAACGACCGATGACTATGGAGTTCTGCTTCCTTCGTTCGTATTTTTATTTTTTTTAAATAATTTTTTTTTAAATTGATAAAAAATGGATTTTCCTTTTGTATTGTTTCCGTTCGTTTTCTTTTCCTCTCTGTTAATTTTCTTAAGTTTATATATATATGTGTGTGTGTGTGTGTGTGTGTGTGTGTGTGTGTGTGTGTGTGTGTGTGTGTGTGTGTGTGTGTGTGTGTGTGTGTGTGTGTGTGTGTGCGCGTGTGTGTGTGTGCGTGTGTGTGTTTTTGAGTGTGTGTGTGTGTGTGTAATCTAATTACTAGAGCAACATTGGTTTCTAATTTAGGCACTAGGCCAGCCAGCATGGAAAGTCAATTATATCGACAACAGTATTTGGCTGGTACATTATGTTATCGACCACGGAGAGATGAAAGGCAAAGTTGATCTCTGGCAGGATTTAAACTCAGAAAGTAAAGAGCCAGAACAAATATCGCAAAGACATATTTCTCGACACTCTACCAAATCTGCTAATCCATCACACTCACTAATGACTCCAGCCTGACTAGGAGTAGGAAGCTGTCATTATCTCGTATCCCTGAGGTTATCTCTAGGGATACGGGAATCAGTAGACGGGACCTGGGGGCAGCGATGGGGGACAGGGAATTCTGGGGCATGAGAGTGAGATCCATCATCTCGACAGTAGTCGACGAATGATGATGATGAATGATAATTGTTCCTACTTTTGGCACACGGCAAGCAATTACTCCAGTGTATTACTGGTACTTTATTTTATCGACCGTCGTAAGGATGAAAGGCAAAGCTAACCTCAGCGTGATTTGAACCCCCACTAATGATAATTCT
>OZ024743.1:127969364-127981864 GCA_964016885.1 Eledone cirrhosa
CAAAATACAATATTAGATGTATAAAAATGTGATATACTCATAAAAGAGATCTCATGCGATCAATTTAAAATGGGTATGTGATTCAAAATCTCAAAATTTTCTAGGATGTAAAGTTATGGGGAAAAATAAACAAATAAATAAATAATAAAGACAGTTAAAATAGACGCTTAAATCAAAATCAGTTTAGTTCAACAGTTCTTTCACGCTCTCGATAAATGTTTCCATAGAAACCATAAATATTACCAGATTTTTAATAGAGATACTATCAAATTGCCATACTCTATAACTATGAACATCGCCCAAAATATAGCAAAAATTAATAATAGGAATCTTAAATTGAATCAAATAACCCCAGCACTAACAATAGTAATATTGATAATAACATTAGCAATAATAATAATGTACACCTTAATAATAGAAACCTACCATCAAATAATAACATAAAGAATTGCAATTGTAAGAACAGTCTATCTTGCTCGTTAAATAATAAATGCCTTGACCGCAATCTAGTGTATAAACGCATTGTTAAAACTAATGATAAGTCGTATAACTATATAGGTGCCACTTCATCTAAATTTAAGGAAACATTGTATAACCACACGCATACTTTTAAACGAATGGATAAGAAATTCTCAACTTCCCTATCTCAATTAATATGGTCTCTAAAATTATTCACTATCTTAGCAGAAGCTAGATAACCCCTCACCAAATGTAAATTCTTCTATCTCTAAATATTGTAATCTTTGAAATACAGAAATTCTCATTTTATTAGTAATACAAAATCTATTATTAATAAAAGAAATGAAATATTCAGTGGCTGTCTACACAAGATTTACAAATCATTTCATAGAATATATAGCTAAATTTATATATTTGTTCTATGTATATGATTGACTTAATTGTCATCTATATATAGATATATGGATATAATTATGGGTTCCCTTAGATATATGCATATATATATATCGTAACAGCATAATGAGTGCCATTATTTATTGACAAGGGCGGTGGATTGGCAGTATCAGTAGAGGATCGGACGCCATGCTTTCCAGCATAGTTACGTCCCTTTACGATCTGAGTTCAAATCCCGCCGAGGTTGACTTTGCCTTTCACCCTTACGGGGTCGATAAAATAAAGTACCAGTAATGCACTGGGTAATTGCTGGCCTTGTGCCTAAAGTAGAAACAATTATTTATTGACATAATATATTATATGTATTATGCTCACATTATAGGCCCCAATACTAATTTCTTAAAATAATATAATTTTTATTATAATTAATATGAGTTCTTCCCGTTTGTTTGTTTATTTACTTATGTAAATACAGCCTTATAACTTATAACACATAACTTATACCTTTATTTTTTCGTAACATTAGAATATAAGATATATATAGCGATCTATATACATATATATAAGCGTATGTATGTATATATATATGTGTGTGTGTGTGTGTGTGTGTGTGTGTGTGTGTGTGATAAACGCTCACAAGCGGTCTATCGGCCGCTCTGTGTTGTTTTTGCCAAGAATAAGTAAATGACATAGTCACTACTTTAAAAGTCATAGCGAATGGTCTTCCAAATGTTTTTAATTAAACATACAGTATATTGCCAAATATACTATACATACATTCATGTATACATTGCTATTTCAGAGCACCAATATATTAAAAAAAAACATTTCAAGCGTTTACTTTAACTGTCCTTATTATTCATTTATTTGTTTATTTTTCCCAATAACTTTACATCCTAGGAAATTTTGAGATTTTGAATCACATAAATAAAATTTAAAAAAAATAAATAAACAAATAAGCAAAGCATTTAGTCAAACAATTCTCTAGGGAATATATGATAGTGCTAACAGTTAGAATCACTGGCTTACTGTATTCATACATGACACACACACGCGCATTTATATATATACTAGCTGAGGTACCCAGCTTCGCCAAGGTTAACAAATGATAAGAGAAGACCGGCAGAAGAGAAAACGTCTGTATTGAATGTAATGTCTTATTTACAGTGTGTGTGTATTGTGTGTGTGAGTGTGTGTGTGTGTGTCTGTGTGTGTGTGTTTGTGTGTGTTTGTATATATATATGTATGTGTGTGTGTGTGTATGTGTGTATGTATATATATATGTGTGTGTGCCTGTGTGAGTGTTCGTGTGTGTGCGCGCGCGTGTGTGTGTGTGTGTGTGCCTGTGTGAGTGTTCGTGTGTGTGTGTGTGTGTGTGCCTGTGTGAGTGTTCGTGTGTGTGTGTCTGCATGTGTGTGTGTAAACCACCGTTGGAATCGGAGACATAGGCCGCGAAACACGATCATCACTGACAACGAACTCGCAGAGAGAATCCCTTATGGTTGATTCCCAACCTGCTAGAAATAGCAGTCAGGTTGGTTAGCATACGTGGTATGTCTTTCTTTTTCTTTGGTGTTATAAAATTAGTATCAATAAACTTTCCTTGATATACTATTATCCCAATCCTGTACATACTTTCCGATTGTCACTTTTCGTATTTTTCGTGTGATACGCGAAGGAACCAACCAACAAACATCTCTTTTATATTATGTATAGGTTACTATATATCTTTTGTTTGTTCATTCAAAATATTTTTCAGCTAATTCTGTCGTACAATATACATCAGCAATCGTTATCTAATGTTTAAAACATATGAATAGCTGCGATATATGCACCATATCAATCAAAAACGATATGAGAATTGAATACCATACTAAAGCGCCAGTAAGCTTGCTAAGAACCTGCAGATAGAAATGTTAATAAATACAACATTTGGCTTGGGAAAACTTTAAGATGTTCTTTTATTGTAGGTTTCTTTTCTCCTTCTCTCCTTCCTCTCCTCTTCCTTCTTTATCCCCCCCCCCCTCTCTCTCTCTCTATATATATATATATATATATATATATACGGCTAGGTTTACCGGCATTTTATCTTTTCCGGAATCCCCCCTCCACTCCAGTGCAAAGATACCGCACGCCCTCTCAAGTGTGTGTGTGTAGCGGGGGAGGGGCGTGCTCTGATGTTGGGTTTGAATAGTTTTTAGGATTCCCCAGTTCAGCAGCCAGTACGTTAAAAAAAATTGATAGTTACAACAATAAAGGTTGAACAGAGAACACGTTTTTTAACAAATTTTACAATAATTTGTACAACCATAATGGAAATTCCAAGTAACAGAAAATACATAAATTACATTGTTAGAACCTCAGAGAATACAATATTTTTTGTTCGGCCCTCGAGAGCAAAGATGAAGAGATTGTTTGGCGAGCTCACCCTAGGCATCCTATATACAATTGACCATGGTTTTCCCAGATGAAGGCCAGCCACTTTTAGGGTTTGACCTTGAGCTTTGTTGATGGTAATCGCGAAGCTTAGTCTCTCTGTTGCTCGAGTAACATTTTTTCTTCTGGAAAATCTGATCTTGCGGCCAGGCTAGGACATTTTGTGTGGCATATCGGCAGTAACAATGACGATAAACCGTCTGTGCTTTCGTGAAATAAATACGTTTGTTTATATTTTGTTTTTGTGTATGCAAAACTATCTGTACACAAATATATAATTATATATATATATATATATATATATATATATATATATATATATATATATATATATATATATATATATATATATATATATATATTTATTTATAATTTATAATTTATCATTTATTTTGTTTGACCTGTTTAGCTTGATTTATTTTTTGGCTTAGGTGGTTAATGCCTTCTTAACCACTTTTTCAGTTTGTATGGCGTTTTAACATATTGTTTAGCTCTAGTTTTTTAACTATTGAGCGCTTGCCAGCATTTCTACGATTTTGCGTTTCGTTTCGCTTTTCTACCAGCCGAAATGCGATTCTCACTTAATTTTATATATATATATATATATATATATATATATATAAAAAAAAAACAGATTAAAGTTTAAGCTAAGAATCGCTGCTCTCACTCTTAACGGGATCTTCTGAAACTAAAAAAAATCAATCTGTGAACGCAGAAGTAAATATTTCGAAAAACGTTGCAACTGAAAGAAAACAGGAAGATGATAGTTTGGTTCGTGACGACGTTAGGAATGTCATATAACCGAAAGTGTTGACTTTTGAAAATTTTAAAGAAGTGAATATTTAAATAATGTCTTTAATCTTTTAACAAAATTCAGTAGACGAAAATACCCTCACCTTTTTACTTGGAAAAAGTTACATCTATGGTGCAAATTTGGAGCTGTTTGGTCCAGCCGTTTGGCGGAAAGTTTGTTACCTACATACGGCCGCCAGATTTATAGTATATATATATATATATATATATATATATATATAAGAAATTGGAGCTCGCTTCAAGCATAGCTTTATACAATATGTATAGAAATTTCGTATTTCGAAAGAAATACGATTTTAGGAAGCCGTGGCTATGCGAAGACCGGGTGGTTAACGGCCTCTGGTGTAGTCCAGCAGAAGCAAAGGGGACAGCCGTCTATGCATTTCAGGCTTGACTGGCCATTGTCAGGACGATCCCTCAGGCTGCTCTGCGACGGCTGGACTTGAAAACAGCCGAGAATATATAGTTTTCTCGTCTGTGTAAATGAGGTGATTAATCTCATTTGCATATGAAGCTGAATAAGTCGGCTCAACTTATAATAGAAAAGAAATAGGATTTTGCTTCATGCATAGCATTATAGAATATGTATGGAAATTTCGCATATCGAAAGAAATACGATTCTAGGAAGCCGTAGCTATGCGAACACCGGGAGGCTAACGCCCTCTGGGTTTGTCCAGCAGAAGCAGGGGGGGGGGGGAGTTGAGCCAACTTATGGTGCTTCATATGCAAATGACATTAATCACCTCATTTACACAGACGAGAAAACTATATATTCTCGGCTGTTTTCAAGTCCAGCAGTCGCAGAGCAGGCTGAGGGATCCTCCTGACGATGGCCTGTCAAGCCTGAAATGCACAGACAAGTATATAATGTGAAATGAAACTGGAAGGCCCATATATATATATATATGTGTGTGTATCTATATATATAAATGTATGTGTGTATACATATATATATGTATGTGTGGAGGTGGGTATATGGTGATCTATATACACTGGTCATAGACACACACACACACACATATATATATATACACCCACACACATTCACATATATATATACACAACAAGACCACCAGTTCTCTTCCATTCGCCTTCTCTGTCTCCTCTCTCTCTCTCTCTCTCTCTATGTCTCTCTTTCAATCTACTCTGTCACAACCACTATCTCTTCCTCTCTATCTTTCTCTCTCTTTGTTTATGAAGGTACCCTATATGAAAGACTCCATATCTCGGGAATCCGTGTTCCGATTTACGTGAAACTTGTTTTATTCCATTTGTATTCCCATTTCAGGGGCAACTTCCTTTCAAAGTATTTTTCCATTATACGCCGTTTTGGTTGTATTACATTACAGACAAGCAAGCAAGCAAGCAATCTCAGAGTTTCAGTAGTATAAACACGTGGGGTAGTCACTCCACCATTACTACTGCTTGGAACCTGCCGGCCGGCTGAGAACAAAATACCTGTTGACGAAATGGCAGCCTTGTTCGATCGTTATACCAAAAGCTTACAACGAAAGCAGGCAGTATAATTGATGTAGATGTCACAGAAACCTCCCAGTGGATTCTACCATCAATTTCCAGGAGGTCCAGGTAAATCTTTTGTTAACCTGTTTAACTTGCTTCGTTTTTTTGGGCTCAGGTGGCTATAGCTTCACGACCACCGTTTTCATTTTGTCTGGCCTCTATAACGTATATTAATTGCTCTGGTCTTCTTTTAGTCCATTGAGTGCTTGCCGCATATCTCGAAATTTGCTTTCCGCTTTTTTTTTTTGCCACCGCCGAAATAGGATCTTGCCGAAATTATATTTGTATGCATGGCCTCAGCCGGATGGCTGAAACAGGTAAAAGCGTAATATATATATATACATATGTACACACACACACATACACACACACACACACATATATATATATATATATATATATATATATATATATATATATATATATATATATATATATATATTTAATATAGAAAAGCTTCCTATATTAAATATGTATACTCTGCTTTGTATTGAGTACCTTACTTACTGTGGTTAACCTCGATTGAACCCGGGATAAACTTATATATATATATATATATATATATATATATATATATATATATATATATATATCATAAATCATGTCTTTAGAATCATCAGATAATAAAATATATACTATTTCTTCTTCTAATTAGCATAATTAACCATATAAAAAATCAATTAGAACAAGCTATAAGAATAAATGCTCTTATGGAGAAATCTCCGACAAATAACCGAACGTAGCCTCTTCGCGGCGGCCTCAATCGAGTATTTATCCAACATTTCGACAGCATGTAGAAACTGACTAAATATACCATCAACCATACACAATTAGGTGTAAAATTAAACTTAGAAGAAATGCGCACATACTGTAATTATATCTCTACCATGGTTTCTTCCTTATTTTTAGACATCCAAATAATAAGAATGTCCTGAGTTAGGATTCATCAGGAGACAAACTCAAAATCAGACATCTAGTTTTTCAATATATATATATGCACATGCACAGACTCAATAGCCTGGATACATACACGCGCCCACATACATATATATATACACGTAACCACTCGCGTACGAGTGTACGGACATACTCAGGGATAGACTTCTAACTATATGTACGTTCCTACCGTACAAATATTACTACACTTGCGCGAAGGCTTGCTGAATACACAAGCCGAAACCACTTGGCGCCGCAGTCGGGATTTACATCTCTCTCTCTCTCTCTCTCTCTCTCTCTCTGTATATATATCTATCGTCCAAGATGGTTGACTGAATACGCACGTGTGTTTCCTTTTTCCATCCTCTGTATTTCCCTCATTTGTTCTCTGTTCCTTCCTTTTATCACCATTTACTTTCTATTTATCTTCTATTTCTAGCTTCTGACGAAAAACTAGTGTCCGAAAAGTAAAAATTCTCTTTCTGCTATTTCAAGCGTTAAACTAATATATTTCTTCCATGTACTGTTTTGTTTGTTTTGTTTTTTTGTTTTTTTCTGTTTACCTTTTACATACATGTATGTATGTATGTATGTATGTATGTATGTATGTATGTATGTATGTATGTATGTATGTATGCATGCATGTATGTATGTATATATGTATGAATGTATGTATATATATATATATATATATATATATATATATATATATATATATATATATATATATATATATATATATATCTGCCAACCCTTACATATGGTCATGGATCTTGGGTAATGACCGAAAGAATACGATCGCGAATACAAGCGGCCGAAATGGGGTTCCTCCGAAGGGTCTTTTGGGTAACGTTACTCGATTATCGTGCGTAGCTCGGATATCAAGGAGTTGCTCAAGATGGAGCTGCTACTTCTCCAAATTGAGAGGTCACACCTCCGATATTACGGACATAGGGTTAGAATGTCCGAGGAAAGAACCGTTGGACAGTTCAGATTTTACTGACAAAACCAACCGATAGGAGACCCAGGAGTAGGCCCCGAGCAAGATGGTTGGATTACATTCATGATCTCGGCTGGTCTCGCTTGGAGATCTAGTTGGATCAATTCGAGCAGGCTGCTGCTTTTGCTGACCCGTTGGAATGTGTGTTTGAAGACTCTGCTTCCGCGACCCTCCCAAGAAGAAGAAGAAGAAGAAGAAGAAGAAGAAGAAGAAGAAGAAGAAGAAGAAGAAGGATTAAATTGCAATATCGCTCTTACTGGCACATCACAGATCGACAGAACGTGAGCAAGCACTTAACCACCAGCTGACGAATCCGATGTACAATAGAACAGGTACAAACTTTGATTATTCAAGATGATACCGTCACATCTCTTCTCTCATATTTCCTTTGTATGTAAATGTAACGTTTTAATCTATTTATTTTCTTATTTATTCAATTTAAAGTTCCGTTTAGAGCTAGTGACCCATGGTAGACTAGGGAAGGTATCTAGCATTCCTTAGAGTTAAAAAAAAAGATAAGACAGAGAGAGAAAAAAGGGAAGCCAACGTGAGGCAGAAAAAGCATAAATAAGGTGAAATAAAAGTGAAAAACAAGGACAGCTTTAAAGTAGCTAGAAGCTTCTGTTATTGAATCTTTTCGTAGCCTCCATGTGCTGGAAGATTTGCATACAGTTGTTGGATCTTTAACAATGTATTGTATCTCCAATCTCCCATCAGCTTCATAGTGTCCTCTCTCTAAGACAGGTAGTTTCTGCATTGGAACAACAGTACCAAATAATTTCTGGGCAGTTTCCACAAGAGCATACGTTTACCATAAAATTCTTAACGATATATCATTTGACATTTAATTTAGGATCGTCTCAATCAACAAGTAAGTACCCAGCGTGGGACTAGGTAGTGTTAACAGCATTGGGATGATTTATCGCTTGGTTGATAAGTGATTGCTCCCGTTCTGTTGCTCGTCATCTGATATTACAATAAGAACAATATTGCAGTTAATCCAGTAACGCATTTATGCACATATATATTTTTGCTCAATTCTTCAAGCGGGGAAAACGGGGGCTAAATGATGGTAACATATACATATTATCATCATCCTTTAATGTAAGGGTTCGACATACATACATATATACATACATACACACACACAAACACACACACACACACACACACACACACGCACGCACGCACACACACACACACGCACACGCATGCACATATATATATATATATATATATATATATATATATATATCAATGATATTAATAAATGGAAGCTATATTTATAAAACCATATTTATTCTATTATATAAATTTCAAGGGTACCAAAACTTTGGTACGCTCTCATCAGATAAAATACAAAGTTTGTTTTATAAATATTGACATATCCAGGAAGGAGATCTTAACGGTTCAAGTTTATCCAGGAAAAATCTTGAACAGTTAAGATCTCCTTCCTGGATATGTCAATATTTATAAAACAAACTTTGTATTTTATCTGATGAGAGCGTACCAAAGTTTTGGTACCCTTGAAATATATATAATAGAATAAATATAGTTTTATAAATATAGTTTTCATTTATTTAATATCATTGATATTATACTCCAGAAAACTTGTCGAGTGCTTCGAATCAGTTATAAATATATATGTTGAATTACCAACAAATTAAATATCCCTTTTTGCTTATATATATATATATATATATATATATGCATGATAACTGCCACTTCTTTACAGAAGACTGCCATCTCATCAACAAATTCCCTGCTATTATGACACCCCCCCCCCCCCTTCGATGCTGTGCGGAACTCATCTGCAATGTCAGTTTCGACAGCGCGGGCTGGCAACAGGCGACGCTCCCAGCGAGGTTCGGTGGCCTCGGTCTCCGATCAGCTTCGGACCTAGCTTTACCTGCCTACCTCTCCTCTATCTCATCCTATTGTGCGCTCGTCAGCGAGGTTCTCAGTCAGACAGCCGAACCTGACCTGCCCCCCCCCCCCCCCGAGATGGAACAAGCTCTGGCCTACTGGACAGGCGAAGGCCTCTCTATCCCCCAGTATACCACGGTCCAACGTAACTGGGGCGACATCAATTGCAGGTCCTCTTTCAGGCAGATAAAGTCTTGCTTTGGACCAAACCCTCCTCACTTGCCTCCGCTCCGCTTCTCAGCCCAACAGTGGAGCGTGGCTCAATTAGGTGCCCTCCCCATCAACCGGTACCCTACTTGATGATGAGTGCACTCGCATCGGAGTAGCCTAACGCCTTGGCCTCCGCGTGCGTGAGCCACATAAATGCTGGTGAGAGGCGGTTGTTGACAAGTTCGGCCTGCACCCTGTGTCTTGCCGCCAGAGCGTAGACCGCTTCCCCCGACACGCCGCTCTCAACGACATATTGAGAAGAAGCCTGGACGCAGCTGGCTTTCCATCTCAACTGAAGCCAGCAGGCTTAGACCGTGGAGAATGCAAGCGCCCTGGCGGAATCACCCTCTTCCCATCCGAAGGAGGTAGATCCCTCACCTGGGACGTCATCTGCTGCGACACGTTTTTCTGCCTCCAACTTAGTCGCTTCGGCCACAAACCCTGGCATCATAGCCCGCCTCGCAAAAGAACGTAAAATAAACAAATACCGGGATGTGTCAGGCCGCTTCCTCTTCGCACCGGTCGCCGTCGAGACCTCAGGCGTACTTGGACCCCGCACTGCCGAGCTCCTCCGCAAAATCGGAGCATCGGTGGCCCGTCTGAGGAGGGAGCCCCGCGAGGTTGGGTGGCTGTTGCAGCGGGTGTCACTGGCCATTGTCTGGGGGAATGCTTTTGCGGTCTTGTCAGCGGGGCGCAGCACTTCTGCCCTCTTGCCCTAGGCGCAAAGCCCAATCACCCCCCCCCCCCCCTTCTCTTCTGCGACACCAGCGCTCGACATCCCCTCCCATTCCCCTTCTTTTTTTTTTCTTTCTCTCTCTTTTTTCTATATTTCCCTATTCTTTCTTTCCGATTGATGACTGAACAAGCTTCGTTTAGGTCACCTTTTCTAAACCCTTCCCATGTGATATGGATGAACAGTGCGTCTCCAAAAAGGATGTTCAAGACTCCGCCGAAGCATGTTGCTGTTCAGGTTAACAATGCAGCGGCGTTAGGAAAAGACTCGAGCCGCCCACACGTAAATTTGTGACTATGTGCTTCTAACTGGTCGAGTCTACAAACGTCACTACTCCTCCACCATCGTGGGACTTGTGAAGAAATATCTGCACATAAAGATGGCAATGCTACGTGCGTGTGTTACGCACATAGCATCCACTCCATCCTCACAGCTATGTGTCCAGTGACAAGCTAAGGCAAGATAACAGGACAGTTACGAGGTTCGTATGTTTTATTGTTATGGAGTTTAAACTCTCCAGGGGATGTAGCCGTACTCACCACGCTTAGCCAATTGCTGGTTGGTGAGGCTATTTCATCAGATCAAGGTTTTTCTTCATACCTTTTATATTCTTTGTATAAAGTTTCAGGTCGTCCACAAAGAAGTTAAGTGTTAAGTTCGTGTTTCTGGCTTCCTATGAACCAATTACATACCCTTCATATTGCATAAGCATAAAGAACAAGGAGGTTATTGACAGTAGAATAGATCGGAGAGGCTGTCTGCTTGAAATATACCCCTACGATATTCTATTTTATCAGTGACAATATAATCCCCCTTGTCTTCGGGATTGTGGCATAAGGTTGTTTTGATTTGTTTCTTCAGAATTCGTACACATTGTTTTCCTCGGTCGTAAAAATGATAGAAAGATAAATTACGATTGAAAAGTTGAGGTAAAATTATCAGAAAGATTTCACTTAGGTGACTTAGGCGAGCCATTTCTAAAGCTTCGCGGGTTGCCCATGACTGGTCTATTGTGACACGTAGTGTCAAATTTCTCGGTGACAGGGCTGTTTCAAGGGACTGTTTGTGTATTTCAATTGTTTGTTGCTGATGGTCTGACTTGTAACTCGGCAACACATGTTGATTACATGTCCGAACTAGGAGACTGATCACTTATTGTTGTTATTTGTAAGGGTTTCACACTTTCGTTACTGTTTTGAATAAAAAAAAAGGGGGGAGGGGCTATTTTGTCGCAGCCAGTAAAATAACCCCCGCTCCCCCTCCGGCTATTTTGCCAGTAATAGTGTCAGACACCATGCTTTGTAGCATAGAATTGCAGCCCTTTGCGGTTCGAGTTCAAAACCCGCCGAGGTTAGCTTTGCCTTTCATCCTTACAAGGTCAATAAAATAAAGCACCAGTAATTCACTGGGGTCGATTTAATTGATTTTCCCGTCTCCCAAAATTGTTCGCCTTGTGCCTAAATCAGAAATCATTATTATGAAGGCAGGTAATGTTAAAAATAACAACACACAGATTTAACATAGAAAGTTTATTTATTTACACCACCAATTATTAAGACAATTTAAACCCTAACCCTAACCCGAAACCTAACTATAACACTCACTCTAACTCTAACCCTATCCCGACATTTAGATTTGCCAGTAAAATAAGCTTAAAAAGCATGTTTCTCTATTTTACCGGGATCGGTAAAGTAGCCTATTCTTTAGAATAATGTTTATGTTATTTTTACGCTTGACAAACGTTGTTTGTTGGCGTAATTATTTGACTGTAAATAATTCAGCTATAGGTGAAGCTCGTTCCAGTGTAGCTACATTCTGTTCATATAGCTAAGAGAAGGATCTTTTTTGCCATTTTATAACAATTATAGAGGTCATTATTGAGTTCGAAGCTCCAAGAAAAATGCAATTTATAGTTTCGGTTCCTTGTGTAACAACAACTAAAAATATTATTTTTACCTTTCTCATTGTTATTTTTCTTCCATTCAGTCTTATTGCTATTGTCATGTCCAGATATGTTCATTGAAGCAAACCTTTGTAAAGTGAATGCAATATTTAGATGGATATTTCTATGAT
>OZ024743.1:127989364-128016864 GCA_964016885.1 Eledone cirrhosa
CAATTGCGTGCAGGACTGTTTCAATGTCCTGCGCGCATCTTGAACACGTCCTCTTGAAAGGATCCCTGCCGGGGCGCCCGTGCCTGTAGATCTTGTCACGAACCGGTAGAGCTCCTCGGTAGCACTGCCAGGCCAGGGACCCCTGGAAGTTTTCCATAGGTCCCGGGCGGAAAGTCCTACCAAACAGACTGGTGAGCTCATCGTCGTCGACGCCTAGAGTCTCTCCGAGCACGTCGTCGCCCTTGTAACGTACAATCCCTCTATAGAATGTCGAAGTGGAGTCTCCACTGATTGCTGTGTCTGCTTGCCAGAGGACTGTGAGCGCCTGAGTGCATTCAATGTGCCAGGCGCCCATCGTTTTCGGTCTTTTCTTGACCCAGGACTGCAGCTCCGTCAGCGAGACGAGCTGTGGGAAATCCTGTTTCACAAACGGTGCCCACACCGCTTGGGGGTCGGTGAGGAATACCTGGAGATGCCGCAGCCTCAGCGCATGTTTGCGCATCATCAGCCACGGCATTCACAGCCCTCCGTTGGAAGGGTGCTGACAGCAGATGGATCTCCTCACCAGCGGAGCCTGCTTCTTCCACAGAAGCTGGAAGAGCATGCGTTCCATCTCGGCGAGGTGTTCACGGGGACAAGGCACGACAGTCAAGCGGTAGTAGATGACGGTCGCTATGAAAGTGTTCGCCACCTCCTCCGCTCGACCTTTCAATGACAGTTTGCACTCTGCCCACTTCTGGGTGAGTGCAAACACTTTGGCCCTGACCTCGTTCCAGTTTTTCTCCACCTGGAGGTCTGGACCGAACCAGACCCCGAGCAATTTCACCGGTCCGTCCGTCCAGCGTCCAACGACGCTGTCAGACGTCATCGGTTTGCCTCTCCACGTACCGAGTTGCAAACCGACAGACTTGTCCGGGTTTAGTTTTGCTCCCGTCAGCGTTTCGTATTCTTTCAGTAAGTTGCCGATCACCCCGATTTCCGAGATGCTCGCCACCATTACTGTCACGTCGTCGGCATAAGCCGACGCCGCTTTGCGCAGTCCCGGTTCTAGAGGGATGCCCTGCAACAGCTCCAATTTCCGCAGTAGTGGCTCTAGAGTCAATACATACAGAATGGAGGAGAGAGGGCACCCCTGTCGAATGGAACGCGTGATTGCGAACGGTTCCAATAAGTAGCCGTTCACCTTGACCCTCGAGCAGATGCTGGTGTGCATCGCCTCGATCCAGCCTCTGAAAACGGGGCCGAAACCGGCCGCCTTGAGAACCGCTTCCAAGTATCGATGGTCGACCCTATCGAATGCCTTAGACTGATCTAAATTGATCAGAGCCCCACCGAAGCCGGGTTTACTACCCACCCTCTCTATGATGTATCGCATGAGGTGGAGGTTGCCGTGTATGGACCTGGTCGGGATTGCACACGTTTGCGCTTTCCCTACCAGGTTCTCGACGACAAGCGCCAACTTCGTCGCTAGCACCTTGGCCAAAATCTTTAACTCTGTGTTGAGCAGAGTTATGGGCCTGAAGTTATCTAAAACGTCTCTCTTGTTCCCGTCTTTCCTGATCAGCGTTACTACGCCCTTGTCTGCAGAACCGGGAATTCTCCCATTCTGCTGCCAATTGCAGTAGACGGCTCCGAGGACGCCAGAGAACAAGTCCGGCATGCCTATGTAAAACTGATAGGGTAGACCATCTAGACCGGGTGACTTGCGTTTCCCGCAGCGGTCCAGAGCGTCCCGTATCTCAGTGTCCGTGATCGGTCTTTTGCAGAACTCGACGTCCGTGTTCGAGAGACGCGGCAGGCCGTCGAGGTATGAACTAAAGTCCATTGCCCCGTTCGGCTCACCGTCGTTCTGCTCAAACAATCGCGCAAAGTGCTGCTGAAAGCCGCACACATTTGCTTGGGGTCAAGTAGCACGCGTCCGTTTTGGTCTTTCAAAGACCAAATCGTGGACTTGTTGCCACTTTTCGCCTCCGCCACTCGGGCACAGCTGACAGCTTTCGCTCCTTCGTTTCCTAGAGCACGTGTTTTGCTTCTGACCACGCAGCCTTCGTGTTTTGCATCGAAGAACTGGTCCAGTGCCGTTCTCAACGCTAACACTCTAGCCGCGTTGCCACTTCTAAGTGCCTCCTCTACCTTGGTTACTAGTTCTCTTTCTATTTTGTTTTTCTCTAAGGCTAACTCTCTGCTAAACCCTATCGATTCTATTCTAATTGCTTTCCTTGAGAGAGTACCACCATTTATTGTTGACGATGGCTCCCATTAACTGTTGCTTGACTAGTCTACTTATCCGTTCACTGTAAGCTTTACGTGCCGGAAACGAAACGTTCAGCTTCCAGTATCCGGGTCCTTGTCTATGTATTCTATCACGGTTGACTAAGCAGACGACTAATTTGTGATCTGAATAGGCAACCATGTGCATTCGTGGACAGCTTAACATCTCCTTGTCCCTTTCTCTAATGAAGAACCTATCTAAATACGATCTAGATGTCCCACTGCGGTTTGCCCACGTCCACTGTGGTGCAGTCGGGAAATCCAGTCGATACCTATCGGCCAGTTCGAATTGGCCGATTAAAGTTTTGAGGCTGTTGCACCCGCCTTTATTGGGACATGCTCCCACATAGTCCCATCGTGCATCTAGGATACCATTCCAGTCCCCCACTAAAAGTAAGGAGCAACACGTTCCCAGAAAAGACTCTAGTCTGGCCGTGATTGCGATTGCCCGGTCGGGGCATAAACGGCCACCAGTCTGAAGGCCCCACCTCCAATACTGTTCACGTCTAGGACTACCAGTCTAACCCCCCCCCCCCCCGGGTCCAAGTTTACTTGCTGTACTTCGACGTCCAGGTTCTTCCGAAACATGACAACCACTCCCCCTCTACCTCCTGGCTGACAGAGAGATGCGTAGATCTCAAAGTGGTCGAAGATAGGGGTTTGTTGCTGCCTGTTGAGGATGCTGGACTCGGTGATGGCTATCACATCCATACCGTGTGATATAAAGTCGTTTAAAAGTTGGCCCTATTTTCAAGGCCACGCACATTCACGCTTCCAACTCGTAAACTAGCCATGTTGGTGAAGAAGAGTTGGAGAAAAAGGACGAAAGCGCACTTACCTTTTCGTTTCCTGGAGATCGGGTTGTTCAATCTCCATTTGGGTGCTGGATGGGGTGTTGGGTGGGGTGGGGAAACATTTTAACAGGACGCGGTTGATGGGTTTCTGGCAGGGGTTGCCCACATCCTGTGAAAATTTATTTTTCAGGTCATTATAGGTTTCCATAGAAACCCTTATAAGTTTAAGGTGTGGAGACGATTCTGCCTTGACGAAAGTTTTGCCCTCCGTCTCCACCTTGGGGTTTGGGGAGATGACCTCCATCAAACTCTTGTTATTTGTGTTGATGTATGCGTATTGTTGTTTGTGTTTTTGTTGTGTTGTTTTAGTTTGTTGTTCGTCTGGGAGTTTTCTTTTTTATGGTGGCTGCTTGTGTTTGGGGTGGTGTTGGTGTTGGTTTTGCTGGTAGGGGGATGTTTGACTGTGGTGTTGTATGTGTTGTTGTTTGTGTCCGTGGTTGTGTGTTGGTGTTGTGGTTGGGGGTTTTGTGGTGTCTCTTTTTTTGTTTTTTAGATTTCCGCGGCTCTCCCTCTTCTTCACTTAAAGAAGGAGAAGCAGCTTCATCCGTCGATGAATAATCATCGTCAAGAGTGTGGGGTAGGGGTATGTTGTGTGGTGGTGGTGTTTCGGTGTGTGTGTTTGTGGTAGTGTTTGATGGAGTGGGATGAGGTGGGGCTGTGTTCTTCAGGGGTGGTGTCTCTGTTTTTTCTGTTGTTGGTTGAGTGGCTGTTTGTTTTGGTGTGGTTGCTCGTTTCGTCTGTCGTTGTACTTGTGGTGGTGGTGGTTGTTTTGGTGTTGGTGTTGGTAATAGTGTTTTTTTAATGATGTTGTTGTGGTGCGTTTGTGAAGGACAAGAGGCTTTTAGGTGTGTTGTGCTACCACAGCGAAAGCAATGAAAGTTTCGTCCTTCTACCGAAATGTTTATTTTGTTGTTATCATCGATGACGACTCTTCCGGGTATTTTGGAGATTCTCTCAGGTCTGATTTGCAACAGAATCTCCAAATCAGTACCCGCCCACCTTTGTCGAATAGACTTTCGTATCGAAAGAATCATATCAGTTTCTGGCTCTACGAAGCCAGCTAAGATCCACCGGATGTTAATGTTTGGTGGTATATTTTTTATTTTTATTTTTTGTGTCCTTTTTCCCATGTATGTAGGGAAAAAGGTGAATGTTTTTGACACTATTGATGTCACAGAATGTTTTGGGGGCGAGTGCCCAGCTTTTAAACAGTACAGAAACACTTCTGCACTGTTTTCCTAGTTGGAGAAATTCGATATTTGCTAGAATTTCTTTCAAGGTATTTTCTATATCTCCATGGCTAACAAATATCGGCTTTCTCGTGGTATTGGACACAGTCCTAAAGGTCACTGATCTTCGAACTGTGTCTTCTTTTATTTCAAGGCGTGAGTTAATTCTAAACCCACCATTTTCTTCGAAAGTTACAAATTTTCTCCCTTGCTGGAGCATATCTCTTGCATTGGAGATGTCAAGATTTATAAAATCTTGTTTTTTGTTAACTGTTTCAGCGAAAGACATTTTTGTTTTTGTGTGGTGTTGCTGTTGTTGTTGTTGTTATCGTTGTTAGCCTCGGTGTTGGAAATATCAGTTCCTTGACGAGGTGAAACTTTATGTGTAGATGTATCTGTGGAGTTGTTGATGTTTTTTTTTTCATGTGTATGTATGTTAATGGGTTTAATTCCTGTGTTTCATTTTTTTTCTGCTTCCACGGTAGAAACTGTACAATCTTCAAGTTGCAATATTTTTTTCCCTTTGTTGACAGTCGTATCTATGGCGACGTCCATAGTAGCAGAAGCAGATATAACGTTAAAATCTGCCTCTTTCTCTCTCTTTTCTCTGTCGACGTTCTCCAGCGTTCCCTTCGTGATTATTCATGTTTTATAGTTGGCAAAATTTGATATTTTAAAACAATTTTTATATTAAATTTAAAGCAGGTGCATGCCAGTGGAGGTTGGCAGCTAATAAGTTGTAGCTCGTTCTCTTAGCAAAACAAATGTAAATCTGAGCATTTCAGGAGCAAACAGGAAGGGAGCCACCAAAAATAATGTGGAAGCCACAAAGAGCGCATTTACTAAAGAGAAATTACCAGTGGGTTCTGTAGTATATATGTCAATTAGACACAGACTGTCGCTTGATCAATCTCGTTTGGCTCACCTGGATAAAAGTTCATGTTGTAAGACCCGAAAATGCAATAGCTCTAGGATATAACTCTGGCGATGTGTCCAAGGTTTTGAATTCGTGGGTGCATAAAGAACTTGAACTAGCTATAATTTCATTTCAATATTAGAAAAACGTAGTGCAGATATAACCCGAAGGTAACATAGAAAGCCACGAACATTGACACAAACCCCGGGACAAATTTGCAGATTGCTTAGAAAAAGACTCTATAGTGCACCCTCATTAACAAAGTCCTTTTTTTATATAGTGCTACCTCATTAACAAAAGACACACATATCCAAAGTGCAGAAACCAAAAGTGAGCTCTACAAAACCTGTTTATCTAGCACTTCGAATAAATTCACATGTATTGCTACATATTGCCATTATTTCTCTTTAGAGAGTCGGACGCCATGCTTTCCAGCATAGTTACGTCTTTTTACGGTCTGAGTTCAAATCCCGCCGAGGTTAACTTTGCCTTTCATCCTTACGGGGTCGATAAAATAAAGTACTAGTAATGTACTAGGATAATTGCTGGCCTTGTGCCAAAAGTAGAAACAATTATTTCTCTTTACGTTCTGAGTTCAAATCCCGTTGAGGTTAGCTTTGCCTTTCATCCTTATGGGGTCGATAAAATAAATGCACTGGGATCGATTTACTCGACTTTCTTCTCTCCCAAAATTGCTGGCCTTGTGATTAAATCAAAAACCATTATTTCTGTACCAGAATCAGACTCGCCAGTTATTTATAAACACATAAATCCTTATGATTCAAGTAGTCAAATCTACTCTTTATTTTTCACCAGATGATTTTTCTAGTCCCACAAAAGATATCTTATTGAATCGACCTCCACCGGTTTCGTCGATGAGTGTTTCAGTTGTTCGATCAATCGAAATGCTCGTGAAATGAACGTGTAAGTGACTGAGCATTCTACGGACATGTGTACCCTGGATGTAATTCTCAGCGAAATTCAGCGTGGCTCAGTGAATGGTAAAGCTAGCCATTTTGATTACAAGTACAGTGCATCCAACAGCTTCTATACAGTTTCCAACGACCCAATTTCACTCCCACGAATCACAGCTACGGTAAATAACACTTGCCCAAGATCCCACGCTGTAGTATCGAACTCGGGACTAAATTAGTTTAAAGAGAACTTCTTAACCATTCGGCTACAGATATTTTATCACTGTTTCCTAATTGCAGAACATTACTTGTTTGTGTTTGCCAAAAATATAAGCTCTACATGCTTGTGTTTCTGGTAATTATAATCTCTATGCTGGTTTTCAATGCAATGTATTATATATGTTATCATTATTTCGCTTGTACTCTTATTTCGTTTAACTCCTTTCTAATAACTTCCAGTTGAGAAGCTAATTATCATCTATTATTGAAACAGATATTTCATCATCATCATCATCATCATCATCATCGTCACATCGTTATCATTATCATCACATCGTCATCATCATCATATTGTCATCACAACTGCCACCACCACCACCACCACCACCAACAACAACAACAACAACAACAACAACAACATCAACATCATCACATCTAGATCATCCTCATCAGATAGTCATCAGCATCATCATCACCACATCGCCATCACCATCATTTCCTCATCATCCAATCGTCATTATCACCACCATCATCATCGCATCGTCATCATCACATCGTCATCACCACCATCATCATCGCATCGTCATCATCTCATCGTCATCACCATTATCATCCAATCGTCATTATCACCACCATCATCATCGTATCGTCATCATCACATCGTCATCACCACCATCATCATCACATCGTCATCACCATCATCATCACATCGTCATCATCACCATCATCATCATCATGTCATCGTCATCCTCATCATCGTCGTCGTTCTCGTCATCATTATTATCAAGGTCATTACTAAAGACAGTCCACAATCCTAAGTAGGTGCAACCTCCAATTCATTTAAGAGAAGATTTTATTCTCACATTCATTCCTTTAAAAATCTTAAATTAGCTAATACCACCTTACTAGCCAAAACTGTTAAATTTTAAATGAAAAATATAGCCTACAACCTAAAATGGAGTGTCCTGAAGGGAACTAAGTCATATGAACGGGAATTGACTTTGCCTTTCATCCTTACGGAGTCGATAAAATAAAGTACCAGTAATGCACTGGGTATTTGCTGGCCTTGTGCCAAAAAGTAGAAACAATTATTATCATCATCATCACCACAATCATCACCATCCTCATACAGTACTACATGCAACCCTACATAGAATCCTCTATACATATATATATACAGTTCTCCTATATTACAAAATCCTCCATACATACATTCCTATATGTATGTGATCCTGTAAACCCTGATAGAGTCGTAGGGGCGCCGGCTTGACATACGGGGTTTCTTGGGCATTTTAAGCCTGGGCCTGGGCACAGCAGATTTCTTCCAGAGAAAGACAGAAAGTGAGAGGAGAAAGATATATAGAGGAAGAATCGACTCCAGTATTAGACTGGTACTTTTTTTTATCGACCTCGAAAAGATGAAAGGCAAAGTTGACCTCGGTGGGTTTGAATTCAGAGAGCTGAGGCAACCTGCGGCCCGAAAAGCTTTCTGAATGGCTCGCCTAAGTCACCTAAGCGAAATCTTTCTGATTTTTTTACTCCAACTTTTCAGTCGTAATTTATCTTTCTAACATTTTTACGATCGAAGAAAACAACGTGTACGAATTCTGAAGAAACAAATCAAAACAACCTGAGTTATCGCCCTTTTTTATGTGGGCCCGAATATAAATTAGCGCTTGCGGCCCGCCTGAGGATGAGCCATATCTCATGCGGCCCGCTTCTCGAAAAAGGTTGCCCTCGCCTGCCATAAAGTATTTAATCCGACGTTCTAACAACTCTGCCAATTCGCTGCCTTCACACTCCTACATATAACAACACTCACTAATGTTTGATAAAATATACTTTATCATCTAAAAAGAAGTAACAGGTTTTATATTTAAGTAGTTATATGATGTAAATCTAACAGAATCTACAACGATTTAGCAAATAAAAAAGGACAACATTGATTGGCTTATCTTTAACATTGCAATAGCTTACATAAACGGAGGTAATCAAACTGTCTGCTGTCATTCTTCACTTATAATGGTTGCCTTTCTTCATGTTTTCCCACCGCAATTATTTCTGGTTGTTGGACTGATGATGTGTTTTTCTTGATGTGTGCATGTATATATATATATATGTATGTGTGTGTGTGTGTGTGTGTGTATGTGTGTGTGTGTGTGTGTGTGTGTGTGTGTGTGTGTATCTTTCTCGCTTCTTTTTCTCTCTCTCTCTCTCTCGTTCTCTCTCTCTCTATCTATCTATCTATCTATCTATATATATATATATATATATATATATATATATATGGGGTGGGTGAAAGCACATTGCTTAGTGGTTAGATCGTTGGGCTAGCAATTGAGTGGTTGTGAGTCCCGCACCGGGTGATGCGTTGTCTCCTTGAGCAAGACACTTTATTTTACGTTGCTCCAGTTTACTCAGCTGTAGAAATCAGTTGCGACGTCTCTGGTGCCAAGCTCTATCAGCCATTGCCTTTCCTTTGGACATTATCGATGGCGTGGAGGGGCGAGACTAGAATGCATGGGTGACTGCTGGTCTTCCACAGACAAACCATGCCCGGGCTTGTGCCTCGGAGGGAAGTTTTCTGGGTGCGAAACTAAGTTCATTAGTGACCGAAGAGGGCCTTAAAAATATATGTGTATGTCTGTGTGTGTGTGTGTGTATGTGTGTGTGTGTGTGTGAGTGTGCATGTTTGTGTGCGTGTGTGTCTGTGTGTGCCCAATCCATGCTAGCGTGGAAAGCGAACGTAAAATGCTCATCATGCTATAAATATATAATCATATATAATATAAATACATTATATATTATGTGTGTGTGCGTGCCTGTGTCTGTGTGTGTGGCTGTGTGTGTGTATCAGGGCTTATCGTTACCTTGTAAATATATGTTGTTCACCGGACACTGACAGCCAACAATCAGGAAGCAATTTGTTTTAAGCAGAAAACAGGGAAAAAAACACCACAAAAGTAGTATAAAAGAGAATGTTGATGTCTGGAGAAAGATAAATTGGTTGAGATATCTACAATAGAAGCCAGTTAAGAAATGGTAGAACTTTCATGTTTATATATATATACAGTATATATATACAGTATATATATATATATATATATATATATATATATATATATATATCAAAGGCAGAGTTAATAACTCATACTGATACCCTGTAATTAACAAGCTCAAAGTATAAATACTGAGCATTTTAATAATATATGTAGGAATAAAAACAGTAAATCGTAATTTTAGACACACGATTTACTGTGTTTATTACTACATATATTTTATATATATATGTATACACATACATACACACACAACACGCACACACACATTTATGTATACAGTTTTCCCCCTGAATTCGCGGGGATTTCGTTCCTAGAGCAGCAGCAAAGAGTGAAAAACCGCGAATATTGGACGTGGTCCATAAAAATGCCTATAAAAGTCAAAATATAACGTAAAATATAATTGTTTCTACGTTAGGCACAAGGCCAGCAATTATCCCAGTGCATTACTGGTACTTTATTTTATCGACCCCGTAAGGATGAAAGGCAAAGTTAACCTCGGCGGGATTTGAACTCAGATCGTAAAATATAATAAAAGCGAGGGAGTATACTGTTACTCTCTAAAATGCTCAGTTAGCAGATAAGTAAGGTATACTGTTATTAATAATTTAGCGTTAAAATATATATATATATTACCATAAAAAAAGCCATTAAAAAATTGTGGAAGATATTTATGATTCCGCGAATATGCGGTGGTTTCCACGAACAATTATTAGTTATTTTCTAAGGAAAATTTCGCGAATAACTGGGACCGCGAATGCCGGAGATACAGTGTATATATATATATATATATATATATATATATATATATATATATATATATATATATGCGAAAAGTAAACGGAAAACAACATACCAAACGATACAGTACAATGAACATATTAGTTTAACGCTTGATATAGTAAGAAAAGAGTCTTAATGTCTTGGACGCTAGGCCTTCATCAGAAGATAGAATGGAAAATAAAAGAAGAAATAGAAAGAGTGAGAAGAGGAAGGAGAGGAAGAAACAGAAACAATTGTTTTTATTAGAAAAAGCATGTGCATGTTTAGCCAGTCATTTTGGAAAAATATATGTCAGAAGATATCTTAGATATTAGAGAGGTTTTGAAAGCGGGGTATTCTTTGTATATGTTGAGTAGGCGTGCGTGTGTGTGTAAGCTTCGGGTATGATGATATGGCGGTTCAACAGCAAACGGCTGAATTACGAAGTTTGGAGTCATTGTATGTCTCTGGGTGTGTGTTTATATGTGTGTACATGCTTGTAGCGGAGCTTAGATATATGTATAAATGCTGTTTGATTTATTCTTTAGTTCAAACATTTCTCATATGATTTTTTTTTTGTTTCACTAATTCTGTAGACATAGGAATGTGTTTAAATGGATTGTATATATAAAATACCTTTGTGGATTCTATTTTGGAACATTCCATGGAACGTACAGAATATACTGCGTACATTTTATCGAGGCACGAACACTAACACATTGTAGGGTGTTGTGGGTGCGTTTTATCATGTCCCCTTCACTTGAGAGCTTATCACAGACTGTAGAGTCCTCTCAAACCATATATTGTTTCCGATTGCAAAACAGGATAACCGCTGATCTCTCATCACGTTTACTTTCAGTGTCGTAGCACTTGTACTGATGCACGGACCTTTTGTATTAGGACATTTCACCTCAATATTAAATATTGGGTCGTAAAATATGAAATTTGTAGAAATTTGTTGTTTTTTTTACAAATTTCTACCAATTTCATACTTGACGACTCAATATATGTTTTGGTTTCTGGGTTTATTTGTCTATTCCCAATAAATAATAATTGTTTCTACTTTTGGCACAAGGCCAGTAATTAGCCAATACATTACTGGTATTTTATTTTATCGACCCCATAAGGATGAAAGGCAAAGTTAACCTCGGCGGGATTTATAATGTTATTTCTATTCCAGTTCAGTCATTTGATTGGAAATTAAATTAAACAATAGTGGTTACTTGAAGTTGAGAATGACTTGATAGTGTGTACCAAGTTTTTGCTAATTGTCTTCGGTGTCTATGCGGTTGCGAGCAGAAAGAAAAACCTTCTCGACCCCACTCTCTTCACCCAGCAAGACATCCAGAATGAGACAACTAGGAGTGAGGGGACGCTGCTCCTTGACAGTTCGACTGGTACTTTCTTTATCGAACCCAAAATGATGAAAGAGAAACTACACCGCAGTAGAGATTGAACGAAAATCTCAGAGAGTCGAAACAAATGGCTTTGTTTCATAGAACCAAAGCCAGTTTGGGACGGGAAGGCATAATTTAGATAGAAGCACTTTAAAATGGGCCGGTTGGTATCAATAAAGATAAAGTCACTGGTCGGTGGTTTCGATGATGACCATCCAGTCATTCAGTCAACTATACATCTGACTCGTGAATTAATGTGTATTTGGTTGAGTAGTCTACAGTCATGTGTACTTTTAACGTAATTCACGAGCTGAATTAGTCTGATACAATATGTGACAAAGTTGGACTTTTGAATTACAGGCTCCATTCATCCGACGGGCTTCCATAGAGTTTCCGCCAACCTTATTTCATTGACAAGGCTTAGGCCGACCCGATACTATGGTAAATTCACTTGTTCAAGATGCGATGCATTGAGCTCAAACCCGTGTCTTCATGATTGCAAAGCGAACTTCTAAACCACGCAGCCATACATTTGCGACCATACAGATAGGATACGAACTAGCTAATGACACCTATGACTCATCAATTAATACTGTATCAACCCAAACATCTGTGTTGCTATTTGATGACGCCATCTTTTTATTCACGAATATTTGGGTATGCTGGTGTCTTATTTGATATATACTCAATGTACACTTTTCTTTCTCAGTTTAGATTATTTTCCTGGCTAAAATTGCTCCTTAATTCTTCTCTTGAATGGCTGGAAAACAAATGCCCCTCGTTTAAGAATCACTGGCCTATAGTGATGGACGCCATTAGTCAAAATGAACAAAATAACTGAGTCTTTACAAACGATGTTATAAAGCATTAACTCGATTTTTCCATTTAAGATTTACATTCCAAAATTCCTTGGTTTTCTTTTATTCCTTCTTTTAAGACGTTATCTAAATATATAGTTATATTGTAATGTGTTGACGTCATTCTCTGCTGCTGTTGTTTGATATTTCTGATATTTATATATATATATATTCACATATTTATATATGTATACACACACACACACACACACATATATATATGTGTGTGTGTGTGTGTGTGTGTGTGTGTGTGTGTGTGTGTGTGTGTGTGTGTGTGTGTGTGTGTGTGTGTGTGTGTGCATAGGAAGAGAGCGAATGAGAGAAAGGGAGAGAGAAATGAATAGACAGATAAACAGATAGATAGCGCGAACTCGTTATCTTACTTATAGCATATTAGCCTTATTACATAGCTGTACCTATATTCACACATACATAGAAGAGAAACAGCCCCTTAGACACACACACAAATGGGTAGATAAAAAGACAGTAAGATAGAATTACAAAGTACATATTGATATTTCCGCGAGAGAAATTGACACTTTTTTTTGTGTTAAATGTATGTACATAATCGTAATGCATGCATTCAAGAAATATATTTGCAAACTATGCATATTTACGGAAGTTGTGAAGAAACAAAGTGAGGTGGGGCAGTAAACTCTACTTATATATAAATATATATATGATTCCAGTTCCTAAGAGAAATAACAACACTACCAGGAGCTGGACATATCGATGGATTGACGGAGTAAAACACACTTCAACAACATGTGTACCTGTCCTTCCCACACCAATTCGGACTGCCTGAAGAGGTCACAGCCAATGATGGCTGTCACCGAAATATATATAGCTGTATATCTATAATTTGTAATAAACGAAGCCAAATTTTACATATTTGACTTAATTATTTTATATATATATATATATATATATATATAATGAGTATAACCGAAGTTGCAGCTGCAAGTAGCAGATTCGCATCGATTTTCAAAGGCTGTCACAAAGCACATATATATATTAAGAAAGACGGTTTTATTAGTACATCTTCATTTCATTACATAATTCTATTATACGTATTTCAAAGATGCCAGAGTGGTTATATAACAACCCACTGGCATGTTTTCATCAGATAGTGTAAGATGTATTTTCCTATCTACTGATTTGTTACTGATTTCTCACGGTGTTTACATCGGTGCCTAGTACACATATAAATAGTATTAGTATTCTAGTAGTTATATGTGGATTGGGAGACTATATTGTTGTTGGCATCTTGTGACTGCAAGTAGGTTACGGTATCAAATTACCAGAGCGGTCATTTTCAAGTTCATATATTTCGCAGATTTGGCTTGAATGAACTAATTTGTTCTTTTTATTTTTTAACTTAATTCTACGTGTTTATATTTCTATCCTAGGTATTAATTATTGGATAAGGAGATTTCCGTGTAACTATGTATTGATGTATGGTTTAGTAATTATTTTATGGTCTATTTTAATTACGGAAGCGTTAACTAAATATTCTCCGGAAAGTTTTCGAGGTTTTATGCATACAGGTGTTAAATATGTTGAAGTGTTTATTAATAACTTTGTATCATCTATTTATAATATTTTCCACACTACCAAAGCTTGGACTAGTCTTCAGCGACCAGGAAGGTAATCACTGATTTCTCCCCCACCCTCGTAATGGATGGTAAATCCGAAAAGTTTTGGGACTAATAAATTTCTAAGGTAACTCTCAGTAATTCTTTTCTTTTAGTTTCTTTCTCACACTTTTTGCTTTCTACCTCAGCTCTCTCAGTTCTCTTCCGACTAGTTACCTTGATAATTCTAAGTCAGTTGCATTGCACGGCTTCCTAAACATACCCACTTTCTATTTTTATATTCCACAATGGTTCAAGCAAATCTCTACACTCTATTACACACACATACGTGTTACTTTAAATAATACTGAGTGTACATTCGCCATTCACGGTCCCGGTTATTTGCGGAATTTTCTTTAGAACCTAACTAATAATTGTTCGTGGAGACCACCGCATATTCGCGGAATCCTTAATATCTTCCATGATTTTTTAATGGTTTTTTCGTGGCAATATATATATTTTTCACACTTTTTAACGCTAAATTATTGACAACCGTATTTGCCGGCCTATATCTTACGTCATGTTTTGACGTTTATAGGCATTTTTATGGACCACGTCCAATATTCGCGGGTGTTCTAGGAACGTAGCCCACGCGAATACCGGGCGACAACAGTATATATATATAAGCAAGCAAGAATGAAGTATCAATTTGGCATCTTATACATATTTTATTCGCTCGTGACGCCGCGCGTTTCGAAGTTGATCAGCGAAAGTTAGAATAGGGCATGATCGTCTGCTCTGGAATCGGTAGCTCCTCAGACGCGTGGATTTTCTAATGTGACATAGTACATCAGTCACTAGAATTATCGTGTCACCCCATTATATATACGCGCAAAGCGCTGTCTTTTCATTCTGGGTGTTACAGTTATCAATAACCGGTGGCGATACAAACGACGAATCCTACATTGGTAGCTGGATAAAAGTAATATCATTGAGTGCTCAAACTGGTGAACCATCAGTAACTTAACATTACACACAAATCAACTACATACATGCATACATACATACATACATACATACATACATACATACATACATACATACATACATACATACATACATACATCCTGATTCACAAAAGAGATAGGGATGCAGGCAAAACACCTAGATGTGATAACAAGTGCAGACTCTGCAGAACTAACATTGAAGATATCACCCATGTCATCAGCAGCTATCCAAAGATGTCATCGCGGTACTATCTACCTATGAGGCATGAAGTAGTGGCCAAAACACTGTACAATGCAGTTCGTAAAAAAGATAGCCCCGATAATAAACACATTAAAAGTTACAGCAATGTGGAAGACATCCATGTACATAATATGAAAGAGTACTGGTGGAATGTTTCAGTAAAAAACCCAATAAAATGCAGGCATAACAGACCAGATATTATGATATGGGACAGGGAGAAGAAAACATGCACAGTAGTGGCAATTAGCTGCACAGCAGATGCCAATATAATATCAAAAATTAGCGAAAAGGAGAATATTTATGCAGAACTGATGAGAAATCTGCTGATACTCCACCCTGATTACACCTTCAGATTTATACCTGTGATTATTGGGGCACAGGGATATGTTAGTAACTGCCTCAATACAAATCTTGAGAAGCTAGGCTTCACAGGAACAGAAAGAACACAACTAGTTAGGAAATTACAAGTACAATCCATTAATGGAACAGTAAAAATATGTAAAACATTCCAAAAGTTTTGCATCTAATAACTGCATATACACATGTACAGATACAAAGCATATACACATGCACACATACAACTCAAAACATGCGCATCCACACATACAATAACATTCATATCTACACATGCATGCATACATACATAATCTACCTAGTTGATGTTGTGTAAATTCCAATGAGAGAGTCTTGTATCTATGTTAGAAACCGACTCTCTCTCTATTGGGAAACAATTTGTGAAATTATAAAACCAGAAGAACATACATACATACATACATACATACATACATACATACATACATACATACATACATACATACATACATACATACATACATGATGGCTGCCCTCACGTTATCGATTACGGCCATTTCACAATATACCATTATTAATTATTATTAATTAATTCTATCGTGCAATACCTGTGCGTGAAGATTTTTTTTTAAGTGAGGGAAGACTGTGCACTGAGCCAATCCCGCTCTCTGAGCGACAGTAGCTATAACCCGAAAAGAAGAAAAGATCAACATCATCGGTAACTACTGAGCCGCAGGTTTATGTCGGAGTTATCCCAGTTTCCTGAGTTGCCCTCTCCTAGAAGAATGCCCTGACAAAGGCTAGAAGTCCTTCACTCCCTGTGGTTTAACCGCGCAATCGGGTATCCAGCCCGACTATTTCTATGTCCTCGTGCATATACATACACATACATATGTATAGACATATTTACACATTTTTGGATGGCCGTTGACTCTTATGAGTTCTTCTGCCCTTTGTTAGGTTTTGTTTTTTGTCCTGCAGGGTGTCCAAAATCACCCTCCTCACCAAGTAAACTTGGTGGGGTTGCCGGTTTAGTCGCCGACAACCTTATCTGGTATAATCCCATTTTTAATGCTTCGGTTAGTACAAAACTATCTCTTTCATTCTTTCAGTTAATCAACAATCATTTCCCTAGTTCCCATAAATACAGTAAAATTCTGAACTCTAAAACTATTAAGCTATCATACTCCACTGCACCAAACCTTGAAGCATACATAAAAAAACTTAACTTAAAGCAATTAAACAACACTACAAAACAAAATATTTTAATAACAGATGAGCATAACGTAATATCGGCCTCCAGCCACTAAATGGGAAACAGGTATTACACAACCCACCTGTACTGCTATCCCAACCTATCCATGGTATACCCGCTACCCACAACAAAAACTGTAACTGCCACCTACCTGAAAGTAGTCCATTGAAGAATAAATGCCTAAAGTCCAACATTGTTTACCAATGCACTGTTCAATCGAACGACCAGAAATGGTATTACATCGGGTCTACCACTACCTCCTTTAAATCTCGCTGGTATCGTCATCGATTCTCAATTAAACATCCCATCACCGTTTTGTGACCACGCTCGCCAACAAGACCTGGCAACTCCGTGAACGCAACCAACAGTTCACCTTGAAATGGGATATACTTTCCAGCGCTAGTGCATATCGGAGTGGATTGAAGTACTGTAGGTTATGTAACCTTGAACTCTTTTACATCTTAAAATCCAAAAATAAATTACTAAATGATAGAATCGAACGATCATTATACTGCAACCACAAACTGAAGGCTAAATTCTCTCACTATAAAATAACTTAACATTCGAACCCGTAACTATAAAATTGCTTTCTAGTTAACCACTTTCTCTTCCCCCACACTACAAGACAATACCCTGCTTATCACTATAAATGAAAACTTAGTGTAATTTGTAGATTACTACTATGAACTCAATGTACACCCACCCCATAGCTTTTGTCTGTCTCCTCTCTATCTCTCCCTCTCTATCCATTCCCCCCTCTCTCTCTCTCTCTCGTCCTAGGTCCACCTCCCTCCCTCTCCACATCTGTGAACCTGCCCTCTGTGGCAATAAATAATTCCAACCTTGACTATCAACGCATCGCTTAAGGTGGTCGCTTTAAGAGTAACCAGTATAATAAAACCCCTACCACAACATTTTGATTAAGATATCTACAAACCACTCTCTCCCATTTCTCCAACCACTGCATCTCTCTCTCTCTCTCTCTCTCTCTCTCTCTCTCTCTCTCTCTCTCTCTCTCTCTCTCTCTCTCCTCTCCCCTTCTTTTCTATCTTCCTTTTCTACTCTATCTTCCCCAATAACCTCACTTAAGGGTATTTACATTTTACATTTTAACCATTCTGCTCTGATGATACAGTGGTCACAGCATTTGATAATTGAGTTTTGCAAATAGTTATAAATTTGCACATAACTAGGCTGTATAACTAGGCTGCATAACTACGCTGTATAACCACCGTGGAAACATTTGTAAGCACACAGAATAAATTACCTTTTTATGATGTCTACCTGTTATTATTCATTCTTTATTATATATATATATATATTATATGTTGTTTACTTGTCTCACTCGCTTTACGCGTTTCACTTGTCCCAATAGCTTATTTTAGTTATTGCTCGCACCAACGTGAGGTATATGATTTTTAATGCGATGAAATACCAATGATCATTGGCAAATCACTGATGAGGGACTAATTTTATAATATGTAATCCATGTGCAACCATGCAGTATTCTTCTCCCCATATTTTTCATATATATATATGTGTGTGTGTGTGTGTGTGTGTGTGTGTGTGTGTGTGTGTGTGTGTGTGTAAAAGGTAAACAGAAATAACAACACAATCTGTACAGTATATGGAAGGTATATATTAGGTTAACGCTTGATATAGCAGGAAGAGGGTCTTAAGTTTTCGGACGCTAGTCCTTCATAAAAAGAATGTCCAGTTCATTATATATATATATATATATATATATATATATCAGTCATTCACCCTAAGTGATAAAAATGTAAGTTCACTCGGTTTCTGAAGATACTTTGTAATCTTACAGAAACAATTTTTACTTTTAGATAAAAGTTTGTGTATCATAAAAGCGAGAAAATATGTCGATGTTTCTACATACTGTGTTTCTTCAGTACATCACAACCATTAAGGTTCCTGTATTTACAACAACTTTTTGTTAGTTTCTAACATACATAATTACCTGCTTCTCAGACAAATACTATTTTTTAGCATTGTTTCGGTGTTATTTTTATTGTTAGTTTGTATTGTTCTTGATGTTTTAGGTTGGGGTGCGGGGCTGTATAGAAAATAACTGAGAAGAATCTAGATTGTTGATTTAGTTTTCTTCTTGTTGTTAACGTGGGAAATTGCAAAAAAAGCGTGACGTACTATGCATACTGCAAATGTAACTGGGGATTTGTGGCTGTGGTGATGGTGTGGGGGAGTGGAAAGGCATGAGAGAGGTAGTACCTATGAAGTAACCGTGAACTTATACAAAATAATTACAATAATTTTTTTCTAACATTGGCACATATCCAGCAACTTTGAAAGAAGGAGGATCGTTGATTATATCGACCCAAGTACCTAACTGGGACTTAATGTTATCGACCCTGGATAGATGAACGGTAAAGTTCGCCTCGGCGGAATAAGACACCCAGAACTTAGTGACTAAATGCCGTAAAGCATTTTGTCCGACTCTCTAACGATTATGACAATCCACCACTCTAAACAGTCATTTCTAATTTAGGTACAAGGTCAGCAAATTTCAGGAGGAAATGAACCTGATTAAATGGACCCTAGAATTTGACGGGTACATTATTTTATCGATGCTGGAAGGATGAAAAGCAAAGCTGATATCAGCGAGATCTAAACTCAGAATGTAAAGAACCGGGACACATATGGCTCCGCATTTGTCCGACGCTCTAACAACTATGCCAATCCACAGCTCTCAATAATAATAAGAATAAGAATTTCTGATTTAGGCACAATGCCAACAATTTGAGGGAAGGAGAAAGTCGATTAAATCGACTCCAGTGCATTACCGGTACTTTATTTTATCGACCCCTCCCCCGTAAGGATGAAAGGCAAAGCTAACCTTTTTGGGATTTGAACTCACAACATAAAGGGACGTAATCTATGCCACAAAGCATGGTGTCCGACGCTTGCGACCATTTTATCGTGGCTACAAAGCCTGACATTGTAGGCCCATTCACGCTGGCCATCCTCGCTACATTCACCTAGCTTTTAACAAATGTATTAGGGGGTAGCCGTTCTCTCTTCACCTTCACTTTCCTTTCCAAGTTTATGAGGACGTGGCCGAAAAGGAAAGTGTCTGTCTTCAGTCCTTTCAGTCACGCCCACCACTCTTTCGCTACAGCCACCAGAGAGAATAAAACTGCCTGCCCTTTTCGACCAAAAGAAGGCGGCGGAGCGATCTTTAGGGTGAACTCGGTCGATAACCAGATCCATCGTACACGCGACAATAGATGTTCAACAAAACCCTACAAATCATTAACGCACGAATTCTGAACGAATGCATGCAGAACGGTTGTCGCTCTGCGGGCAACTCGGGTAGGTCCGTCTAACAATACTTCTGATCATGGTGAGTTTGTTTCGAACCAGTAGTGCGCCCACGGTAGCACTGTGAAGCCAGGTTGTCCACAGTCCTCGGTTCGAAAGTTCTCCGGAACAGACTGGTCAGTTCGATCTCGTCGAAACTCAGAGACTTTCCGAGATCATCATCGCACTTGCCCACCACTAGTCTTCTATAGAACGCTAGAGTAGAATTGCCACTGACGGCATTGCCCGATTGGTAGAGGGCTGTGAGCGCCTGAGAATATTCTAGATGCCAGGCGAGCTGCGAAAAGACTTGTTTCACAAACTATGACTACACCTATTCACTGTTTAGGAATATCTGGAGATTCCGTAGCCTCAGTGTATGTTTGCGAATCATCACGGTATGTCTAGCCTTCCGCGTAGAGAGTGGTAGCAGCAAGTTGAAGAGCAAGTTCTCCAATTTGGCGAGACGTGAACGGGAGCGAGGCACGAGGGTCAAACGGATGCGATCTACGCGTTCGCCACCTCCACCTGGCCTTTCAAGGATAGCTTCTTCTGGGCCTATTTCTGGTTGAGTGTGGCCACCTTGTTCATTATCTTGTCCCAGTTCTTATCCACCTGGAGATCTGGCCTAAACTGAACCCCGAGCAACTTCACTGGTCCATCTTTCCAGTATCCGACAACGTTGTTGAACTGCGTGGATTTTCCCCTCCATGTGCTGAGCTGAAAACCCACCGACTTCTCAGTTTAGTTTTGCTCCCATCAACCTTTCATATTCTTCCGAGAATGTGCCGACCATCTCGATTCCCGAGGTGTTCCGTACTATCACATTGACGCCGCCCGCATATGACGACGCAGCCCTTTGGCGCCCCGATTTGAGTGGGATGCCCTGCAACAGTTGCAGCTTCTGATGTACTGGCTTGAGAGTCAGTATGTAAGATGGGAAGAAAGAAGGCATCCTTGACGGACCGAGCGTCTGATGTGGAACGGTTCCAATAGGTGGCCCTTGACTTTGACCACCGAGCAGATGCTGAAGACGGGACCGATGCTGGCTACGTGAAGACAGCATCCAGGTATTGGTGGTCGACCCTATCGAAAGATTTCAGTTAATCCAAATTGATCAGAGCCTCACCGAAGCCAGATTTACTCCTTACCCTCTCCATGATGTATCGCATGAGGTGCAGGTTGTCGTATATAGACCTTGTCGGGATTGTGTATGTCTGTGCTACCCCTACCAAACCCCTAACGACAAACGTCAGCCTTGTTAGCTAGCACCTTGGCCAAAATCTTAAACTCTGTGTTTAACAGAGTTATGGGCCTGAAGTTATCTAAAATGTCTCTCTTGTTCCCGTCTTTCCCCCATCAACATTACTAAGCCCTGACTCACAGAACTGGGAATCCTCCGGTTCTGTTTTGAAGAGATCGGAGAACAAGACTGGCATGTCTAGTTGAAGCTCATGGGGAAGACCATCCAAACCGGGTGATTTGTGCCTCGCACAGTCGGCCAGGGTTTCTCTTATTTCAACTACTGTTATCGGCTTTTCACAGCACTCCGTATCCGTCACCGTGAGTCGCGGCAGGCCGTTGAGATTGGAACTGAAATCCGCCACCGTTTCCGACCTCCCGCTCTCCTGAAACAGTCGTGCAAAGTGCTAGCAAAAAGCCGCACACATCTGCTTGGAATCGACCATCACATGTTCATCTCTGTCCGTCAAAGACCGAATTGTGGTTTTGTTACCACGTTGTGCCTCTGCCCCTCGGTTCATCGAACAGTTTTTGTTCCCTCGTGTTTTGCATTGAAGAAATGCTGCGATGCCACTCTTAATCGCCTTTCTATTTTTTTAATCGCTACTTCTTTACTAAATGCTATCAATTATATTGTAATCGCTCTCGTGAGAGCACCGCAATACGTGTTATTGATGGCTGCCCCTGTCAACTTTCGCTTAACTAAAGTGCTAATCCGGTCTCTGTAGGCTTTACGCTGCGAGAACGGCATATTAAGCTTCCAGTAACCGGATCTCTATCTACGAGTTCTTTTTAGGTCAACCATGCAGATCACGAATTTGTGGTCTGAACAAGCGACTGTTTGGAATTGTAGACGCTCTATGCTATCCCTGTCAGCTAACCTAATGAAAAACTTCTCTATATACGATCTAGATGACCCTATCCGATTGGTTCTGGTCCACACTGGAGCATTTGGGAAATTTAGTCGATACCTGTCAGACAGTTGGAACTGCCTGATCAGGTTCTTGAGGTTTTTTGTACCCACCACTACTGTCGGCTACTTCCATACAATCCTAACGTGCGTCTGAGATGCTATATCAGTCCTCTTCTAACAGAAAAGGCCGAGACGTTCCTAGAAAGACTTCCAGACGCCTGAAGGAATCCGGCCGTCCGGATAAGACATAAGACAATGTGTGCAGGATGTGTGTGAAATCTATCATAAGACATAAGAGAATGTGTGCAGGATGTGTATGATCTATCATAAGACATAAGATAATGTGTGCAGGATATGTGTGAGATCTGACATAAGACGTAAAACATAATGCATACGGCAATGTATTGATAGTGTATGTGAGATTTATCATAAGATATGAGACAAATCGTTTGATAATGTATGGAAGGTGTGTGTGAGATGTTTCATAAGACATAAAACATGACATTTGACAATGTATGGAAGGTGTGTGTGAGATGTTTCATAAGACATAAAACATGACATTGGACAATGTATGGAAGGTGTGTGTAAGATGTTTCATAAGACATAAAACATGACATTTGACAATGTATGGTAGGTGTGTGTGAGATGTTTCATAAGACATAAAACATGACATTTGACAATGTATGGAAGGTGTGTGTGAGATGTTTCATAAGACATAAAACATGACATTTGACAATGTATGGAAGGTGTGTGTGAGATGTTTCATAAGACATAAAACATGACATTTGACAATGTATGGAAGGTGTATGTGAGATGTTTCATAAGACATAAAACATGACATTTGACAATGTATGGAAGGTGTGTGTGAGATGTTTCATAAGACATAAAACATGACATTTGACAATGTATGGAAGGTGTGTGTGAGATGTTTCATAAGACATAAAACATGACATTTGACAATGTATGGAAGGTGTGTGTGAGATGTTTCATAAGACATACAACATGACATTTGACAATGTATGGAAGGTGTGTGTAAGATGTTTCATAAGACATAAAACATGACATTGGACAATGTATGGAAGGTGTGTGTGAGATGTTTCATAAGACATAAAACATGACATTGGACAATGTATGGAAGGTGTGTGTGAGATGTTTCATAAGACATAAAACATGACATTGGACAATGTATGGAAGGTGTGTGTGAGATGTTTCATAAGACATAAAACATGACATTGGTCAATGTATGGAAGGTGTGTGTGAGATGTTTCATAAGACATAAAACATGACATTTGACAATGTATGGAAGGTGTGTGTGAGATGTTTCATAAGACAAACAACATAACATTTGACAATGTATGGAAGGTGTGTGTGAGATGTTTCATAAGACATAAAACATGACATTGGACAATGTATGGAAGATGTGTGTGAGATGTTTCATAAGACATAAAACATGACATTGGACAATGTATGGAAGGTGTGTGTGAGATGTTTCATAAGACATAAAACATGACATTGGACAATGTATGGAAGGTGTGTGTGAGATGTTTCATAAGACATAAAACAAGACATTGGACAATGTATGGAAGTTGTGTGTGAGATGTTTCATAAGACATACAACATGACATTTGACAATGTATGGAAGGTGTGTGTGAGATGTTTCATAAGACATAAAACATGACATTGGACAATGTATGGAAGGTGTGTGTGAGATGTTTCATAAGACATAAAACAAGACATTGGACAATGTATGGAAGGTGTGTGTGAGATGTTTCATAAGACATAAAACATGACATTGGACAATGTATGGAAGGTGTGTGTGAGATGTTTCATAAGACATAAAACATGACATTGGACAATGTATGGAAGGTGTGTGTGAGATGTTTCATAAGACATAAAACATGACATTGGACAATGTATGGAAGGTGTTTGTGAGATGTTTCATAAGACATAAAACAAGACATTTGACAATGTATGGAAGGTGTGTGTGAGATGTTTCATAAGACATAAAACAAGACATTTGACAATGTATGGAAGGTGTGTGTGAGATGTTTCATAAAACATAAAACAAGACATTTGACAATGTATGGAAGGTGTGTGTGAGATGTTTCATAAGACATAAAACATGACATTTGACAATGTATGGAAGGTGTGTGTGAGATGTTTCATAAGACATAAAACATGACATTTGACAATGTATGGAAGGTGTGTGTGAGATGTTTCATAAGACATAAAACATGACATTTGACAATGTATGGAAGGTGTGTGTGAGATGTTTCATAAGACATAAAACATGACATTTGACAATGTATGGAAGGTGTGTGTGAGATGTTTCATAAGACATAAAACATGACATTTGACAATGTATGGAAGGTGTGTGTGAGATGTTTCATAAGACATAAAACATGACATTTGACAATGTATGGAAGGTGTGTGTGAGATGTTTCATAAGACATAAAACATGACATTTGACAATGTATGGAAGGTGTGTGTGAGATGTTTCATAAGACATACAACATGACATTTGACAATGTATGGAAGGTGTGTGTAAGATGTTTCATAAGACATAAAACATGACATTGGACAATGTATGGAAGGTGTGTGTGAGATGTTTCATAAGACATACAACATGACATTTGACAATGTATGGAAGGTGTGTGTAAGATGTTTCATAAGACATAAAACATGACATTTGACAATGTATGGAAGGTGTGTGTGAGATGTTTCATAAGACATACAACATGACATTTGACAATGTATGGAAGGTGTGTGTGAGATGTTTCATAAGACATAAAACATGACATTGGACAATGTATGGAAGGTGTGTGTGAGATGTTTCATAAGACATAAAACATGACATTGGACAATGTATGGAAGGTGTGTGTGAGATGTTTCATAAGACATAAAACATGACATTGGACAATGTATGGAAGGTGTGTGTGAGATGTTTCATAAGACATAAAACATGACATTTGACAATGTATGGAAGGTGTGTGTGAGATGTTTCATAAGACATAAAACATGACATTTGACAATGTATGGAAGGTGTGTGTGAGATGTTTCATAAGACATAAAACATGACATTTGACAATGTATGGAAGGTGTGTGTGAGATGTTTCATAAGACATACAACATGACATTTGACAATGTATGGAAGGTGTGTGTAAGATGTTTCATAAGACATAAAACATGACATTGGACAATGTATGGAAGGTGTGTGTGAGATGTTTCATAAGACATACAACATGACATTTGACAATGTATGGAAGGTGTGTGTAAGATGTTTCATAAGACATAAAACATGACATTTGACAATGTATGGAAGGTGTGTGTGAGATGTTTCATAAGACATACAACATGACATTTGACAATGTATGGAAGGTGTGTGTGAGATGTTTCATAAGACATAAAACATGACATTGGACAATGTATGGAAGGTGTGTGTGAGATGTTTCATAAGACATAAAACATGACATTGGACAATGTATGGAAGGTGTGTGTGAGATGTTTCATAAGACATAAAACATGACATTGGACAATGTATGGAAGGTGTGTGTGAGATGTTTCATAAGACATACAACATGACATTTGACAATGTATGGAAGGTGTGTGTAAGATGTTTCATAAGACATAAAACATGACATTTGACAATGTATGGAAGGTGTGTGTGAGATGTTTCATAAGACATACAACATGACATTTGACAATGTATGGAAGGTGTGTGTGAGATGTTTCATAAGACATAAAACATGACATTGGACAATGTATGGAAGGTGTGTGTGAGATGTTTCATAAGACATAAAACATGACATTGGACAATGTATGGAAGGTGTGTGTGAGATGTTTCATAAGACATAAAACATGACATTGGACAATGTATGGAAGGTGTGTGTGAGATGTTTCATAAGACATACAACATGACATTTGACAATGTATGGAAGGTGTGTGTAAGATGTTTCATAAGACATAAAACATGACATTTGACAATGTATGGAAGGTGTGTGTGAGATGTTTCATAAGACATACAACATGACATTTGACAATGTATGGAAGGTGTGTGTGAGATGTTTCATAAGACATAAAACATGACATTGGACAATGTATGGAAGGTGTGTGTGAGATGTTTCATAAGACATAAAACATGACATTGGACAATGTATGGAAGGTGTGTGTGAGATGTTTCATAAGACATAAAACATGACATTGGACAATGTATGGAAGGTGTGTGTGAGATGTTTCATAAGACATAAAACATGACATTTGACAATGTATGGAAGGTGTGTGTGAGATGTTTCATAAGACATACAACATAACATTTGACAATGTATGGAAGGTGTGTGTGAGATGTTTCATAAGACATAAAACATGACATTGGACAATGTATGGAAGGTGTGTGTGAGATGTTTCATAAGACATAAAACATGACATTGGACAATGTATGGAAGGTGTGTGTGAGATGTTTCATAAGACATAAAACATGACATTGGACAATGTATGGAAGGTGTGTGTGAGATGTTTCATAAGACATAAAACAAGACATTGGACAATGTATGGAAGTTGTGTGTGAGATGTTTCATAAGACATACAACATGACATTTGACAATGTATGGAAGGTGTGTGTGAGATGTTTCATAAGACATAAAACATGACATTGGACAATGTATGGAAGGTGTGTGTGAGATGTTTCATAAGACATAAAACAAGACATTGGACAATATATGGAAGGTGTGTGTGAGATGTTTCATAAGACATAAAACATGACATTGGACAATGTATGGAAGGTGTGTGTGAGATGTTTCATAAGACATAAAACATGACATTGGACAATGTATGGAAGGTGTGTGTGAGATGTTTCATAAGACATAAAACATGACATTGGACAATGTATGGAAGGTGTTTGTGAGATGTTTCATAAGACATAAAACAAGACATTTGACAATGTATGGAAGGTGTGTGTGAGATGTTTCATAAAACATAAAACAAGACATTTGACAATGTATGGAAGGTGTGTGTGAGATGTTTCATAAGACATAAAACATGACATTTGACAATGTATGGAAGGTGTGTGTGAGATGTTTCATAAGACATAAAACATGACATTTGACAATGTATGGAAGGTGTGTGTGAGATGTTTCATAAAACATAAAA
>OZ024743.1:128024364-128031864 GCA_964016885.1 Eledone cirrhosa
AAAGAATAGTCAATGATTGAAACCCAGCCAATGAAATTCTATAATAATGTTTAAGATATCTCATTAACTGGGGATATGGTGGATTATTCAGTAGATAAAGGAAAGGAAGAACAACAGCAACTACGTCTAACATAATAACATCAAGCACAATAACAACAACAGCAACAACATCAGGCACAATAACAACAACAGTGATGCAATCCATTAAGATATCGCTGTCTTTAACGGGGCACAACGCCAGCTTTCTAAAAAAAAAAAAAAAAGTATAACAGTTGATTTAATCGACTATTACACATTTCGGGGTTTATAAAGTAGAATATAAGGATGGCGGCGAATTGGTTCAATTGTTAGTCTTGATAGTTGCTACACATGGTCTTTGATACATATGGTCTTTGATACATCTGCTACTAGTATGCTGATAAGCTAGTACAACGTATCTCCAGACGGATAGAGTGGGTCCGTAGCTTTGGTTAGCGACTACTCTAGTGCTGGCAACACGAACAATTAGGGCGAGGGTATAAATGCCAGGTTGGTATCTGGCGCCGGGTAACCCACAACACGGAGGAGAAAGCACCTTCTTCAAGACTTGGCTGTCAAATTCTTTCACATGTGTGTAGTAGTGGCGCCCACACACATTATTAGCTATTTGAAAAGATGATGGATTTCGCAACTGACTGCACCAGGATTCCTGTTCCTCAGGGAACCGCACCATATGGGGGACGGGGAGTTCTGGGGCATGAGAGTGAGATCCATCATCTCGACAGTAGTCGAAGAATGATGATGATGATGATGACATATGGTCTTTGATGTAAAGTGGCAGCAACATAAACGAATTCCTGTATGGGTACTTTTCAAAAGTAAGTTAAAAGATCAGAGGACGTCAACTCTATCTAACAGGACATTGTACATGACTTTCTGAACATGAAAGCTTGTTCTGTGGGATCCACGGTACGGAATGGGAAATGTAAGAAGTGCCGTGCCACATCTCTTGACAACCCGAAGCAGGAAACTGAATTGGAATCTATCACAGGAACAGAAGAGGGCAATGTTGTGCACGTCAAGTCATATATATATAGCGAGATAGAATGGCTCTTCCAGCGCATCTCCCTTACCTACCATCCTCCGGGGAAACGGCTTCTCCATTCTGTACCCCGGGGCTGTGGGGCGGCCAGCACGTGAGATTCCATTTGCTCACGATACAGAGAGATGGGGATAGAGAGAGAGATGGAGGCGATGACGGTGGCAGTTCGGCTCTTCCGTGTTCGGACACATTGTACCTGTCAAGAGTGTATTTTCATATTTACACATCTTCCTGTTTATTGTTTTATATATATGTGTATATATATATATTCTTTTTATAGCAATATCAGTAGTAACGCTAATATATTGACAACCTAAAGCAAGACACTTGCCTGGAATTTCTCCAGGAACTGAAAATGACAATGATGGATAGAGAAGTGGGGAAGAGAGCATCGTTGCTTTGGCCTAAGTAAGTATTCATTCTAGTCATGTATGTTCTGAGTCCAAATCTCACCTCCTGTTACCGGGAAAATAATAACATGATAATACTGGGAGCCCCTATCAGTAAAACACCCAAGAGGCCTATTCTGAAATATAACCTCATATGAGTCCTGCTAAGCCTACACAGTTGTTAGTTGTAATAACAAAAACAAAACCCATCAAGAGTAAGCTGTTCCATTGATCAAACAACCAGAACACTCGCCGTCTGTACCGATAAACATATACACGCACACAACCCCCCACCATCATCCCCACCACCACCACCACACACATACATACGTCCGCACGCATATATATACTGTTCGATATTTAGTTTAACATTCTATCATCTCTGCGAGCTTATCTCCACCTTCCACCAATTCTTAACTTCCTGTAATGATTTAGCAGAAAATATCTAAAATACATTTGTTAATTCAAATGTTTATAGTATCTTTACTGCTGGACAGATCGCTGTGAAAATCTGCTGGAAATTAAAGTAAGGAGTTTCATTTTGAACGTATTTTTTAAGAACGTCTTGCTAATGTGATTTCATGTTTGTTAGTTTAAATCAGAGGTTCTCGAACTCCCCCCCCCCCCCCCCCCCACCGCCCCCATCAAGTCCATGAAATACCCTCAGCGGTCCCAACCCTATTTCCAGAGAGACCTACCTACACGCAAATTGTAAATAATATATAATAAATTAAATCCTTAATTTATATATAATAATAATCGTTTTTACTTTAGGCACAAGGCCAGCAATTACCCAGCACATTACTGGTACTTTATTTTATCGACCCCCGTAAGGATGAAAGGCAAAGTGAACCTCGGCAGGATTTGAACTCAGACTATAAAGGGGCATAACTCTATGCTGCAAAGCATGGCGTCCGACCCTCTACCGATACTGCCAATCCCCCGCTCTTTATATATTCCCCTACTATATTTATATATATGTATCATTTGATATTTAATATACTATTATATCATCTCTACCGCCATGCCACAGCCTCTTTAGGCCCTAGTGGCCCCGGACTTTCTCAACGCCCCCACCCTCCAGGGGGTAGCGCCCACTTTGAGAAACCTCTGGTTTAAATGTTTACAGTATTATTACTAGTGGACATATCTTTGTGAAAATATGCAGTAAACTAAAGTAAATGCTTTAGTTTTTAATCTGATACGGTCATAGTGCTATTCTGTACTTTTCAAGAATGTCTTGCTTGTGTTGTTTCAAGCAGTATTAAAGTAAATAATTCAGTTTTTAATGCCATGCACCCATAGTATTTGCTGTTTCGTACTTTATACGTGGTACAGGGCGTTAAGTATTAATTATCTCTATAATACTCACAAGAATTTTTCACCAGTTGAAAGATTTCACTCTGGCAACAGGTGGTTCTTTATAATTCATAGCTGTGTTTAGTCTGCACTAATTGTTGGCTTCAAGCGGGATCCTCGAGCAGGATTTTTTCTTTCTTATCTGTAAATGCTTCAACATAGAAGCTAATCCTCAACGTTATTGATGTTTTGCTAGTTAAAATATAATACCTAATGTCGCTTAAAAGCCAGATTGTGGCAAGAATAAGGTCAGTGCAACAAGATGGATTTTTTTTTTTCTTTGCTTGTTTTACATTTTTTCTTTGAGTAGTTTTACTTCAAAAATGTTTTACATATAAATTGCAATATATATATATATATATATATATATATATATATACAGAGAGAGAGAGAGAGAGAGAGAGAGAGAGAGAGAGAGAGAGAGAGAGAGATGGCTACTACAGGACTAGAACTGTTTCATTCGAAGGAAATCATCAGGATTTCCTTCAAATGAAACAGTTATAGTCTTGTAGAAGCCATTTTTAGAATAAATATTTATACTCTGCTATGTATTGAGTACCTTATTTACTGGGTTACCCCCGATTGAATCCGGGATACACACACACGCACATATATATATATATATATAGTAATAATTGTTTCTACTTTTTGGCACAAGGCCAGCAATTATCCAAGTGTATTACAGGTACTTTATTTTATCGACCCCGTAAGGATGAAAGGCAAAGTTAACCTCGGCGGGATTTGAACGCAATCCGTAAAGGGACGTAACAAAGCATGGCGTCCGACCCTCTACCGATACTGGCAATCCACCGCCCTTAATAATAAAGACTAAAATCTTAAAAGGGGTCGATAAGGATTATATAATATATATATATATATATATATATATATATATAAAGCCGTAGAGCAAATATTTATTATTTGTACAGATTAAAGTTTAACCAAAGAATCGCTGATTTCACCCGTAAAAGGGTGAAATCAGCGATTCTTTGCTTAAAGTTTAATCTGTACAAATAATAAATATATATATATGTGAGAGAGAGAGAGAGAGAGAGAGAGAGAGAGGGAGAGAGAGAGAGAGAGAGAGAGAGAGAGAGAAATCAAAACAATAAATATTTGATTTTTGAGCTTCTCAATAAACCAGCTCAATAGACTTTGTCCAGAGCCATAATAATTCAATACTTGAGTTATATATATATATATATATAAAAATATATATATATATATATATAGGAACATTTTCAAGATCCGTCTGCAGAGCTCAAGCCGTTTCGACGACTATTTCTAGTCCAGAAATAGCCGTCGAAGCGGCTTGAGCTCTGTCGTCGGGGTCTTGAGCATTTTCCTATTACCCACTTTACTACCCTAAGTATTGAGTACTCTGATGCGTTATGGTCCATCTGGTTCCTTACCACACTTCCTTCGTTATATATATATATGTATATAAGTAAAAAACAAAAACAATATCAAAGAGTGCCGTACAAACAGTGTTGTTATTAGGTTCACGTTTAAGAGTGGGGGGGAGGGGGCGTTTCGGGTATAAGCTCTTCATCAGAAGACAGGTGGGAAGATGAAGAGTTCCGAGAAAGTGTGAGGGGGGGAGTGGTGGAAAGACATTAAAATAAAGAGGGGGGGGAATTAAATGGAAGGAAAAAAAATGAAAATGGAAACAAGTGATGAAAGGGTGTGAGACATGTAGAGGTGGTGGTGAGTGGATGGAGGGGGAAGGAGAGGGGAGAAGGAAATTGGGGGTCCAAGCGGGGAGGGCGGAAGGTGGTGTGTGTGTATGTGTGTAGGTGTACGTAGGTATACGCGTGGATGTAAGTGTGAGAGTTGGGGCAGAACAGGGTTCCATGCTCGTGTATTAGGAAAACCAGTGCATACGTGGGGTGGGGTGGGATGTCAGTCTGTGTGTGTGTGTGTGCGTGTGGATGGAGAGGGGTCGGAAGGGGTAGGGGAGAGGGAGCGTGCGGAGTCCGGAGACAGAGTAGGTGTATGTGAGTATACGCACGTGTGTGTGTGTTTTTGTGTGGTGTGGATACGTGGGAATGTATGGTTGCATGTGTGCGAAAATGGTGTAAGTGTTTGTGTGTGTGTGTGTGTGTGTGTGTTCCTGGGTGTTTTTCCGGTGATTGTGTGGACAGATGGTGAAAAAATCCGGGTATAAAGGTGGCTGTCCAGAGCCTGTGACCAGTGGTATAGGATCCGTGAAATTGGTGAGGAGAAAGTAGAAAGTTGTGGGGCGCGCGCAACAGGAAGTGGTCATATATATATATATATATTGAAAATAGGAGGCGCTGAGGACACAAACACTTTTATAGACGAACTTTGTGAAAATCCAACCAATGAAATGAAGAACATCGCGCGCACACACGTACATTATTCATTGTTAATGTCAACGAAGTACTTTTTCTCAAACAAACTCTTTAACGGCAACAAGTCAATCGGGAGGCCCCTACACAGTTAAACTGCGTGCAAGAAATAGCAATCAAATCTCCCTTAAATGATAACCTACTTTCTTTAAAAAGGAACTACATATTGAAATGTCAGGGATAGACTGTTTTTAAATCATAGGCCCGTTTCATCCGAACTATTGTATTGAACAAATGTATCCCCACCAGTTGTTGGCTATGCTTGACAATGAGTTTGTATCCGCACAGTTAATTTCCAAGGTAGGAGCCTGGTCAAGATGTTTTTGTGGGAGACTAGTAGTTGCTGAAGCATATCAATTTCCGCTCTTCACACCAATGACATTGTCCAAAGGAAAGGTAAAAGACAATACAGCTTGACATCAGTGTTGTCCGAACTCAACTTCTTTTATCAACACAACACATCGCTTGATCGGGCAATTGAATTCGCAATATTATAATCGTGAAACCAACACCCTAATCACTAAGCTATGCACCTTCGCGGACCATAAGTCTATAAAGGTGTATGCTGAATTAGAAGACGGTGTCTAGTGGAGTATCCATCTACTCACTAAAACATTTTTAACACTTCTAGTCCTAGAACAGCTACAAACGTGGACAAGATACACATTGAATACTTCTAGTCCAATAATGGATACAAATGGGGACAAAATACACTTTGAACACTTCTAGAGTAATAATTGTTTCTACTTTTGGCACAAGGCCAGCAATTATCTAAGTGTATTACTGGTACTTTATTTTATCGACCCCGTAAGGATGAAAGGCAAAGTTAACCTCGGCGGGATTTGAACTCAGTCCGTAAAGGGACGTAACTGTGCTGCAAAGCATGGCGTCCGACCCTCTACCGATACTGCCAATCCACTGGTTTCTGATTTAGGCACAAGGACAACAGTTTTAGAAGGTAAAGTCGATTTTATCGACCATGTAAGGAAAAAAGGCAAAGTTAACCTTGGCAGGATTTGAACTCAGAACGTAGAAAGTCGTTGCTAAATATCGCAAAGCATTTTGTCAGACACCCTACCAATACTGCCAGTCTACCGCCCTAATTCTAGTAATAATGGCTACAAATGCGAACAAAATACATTTTAAGCACTTCTAGTCCAATAATGATTTCTAATTTTGGCACAAGCTCAGCAGTTAGGGGGAGGAGAATGTCGATTATATCGTCCCCTTTATTTGATTGGTACTTCATTTTATAGACCCCGAAAAGATGTCTGATAAAGTTGACCTCGGCGGTAGTTGAACACAGAATGTAAAGAGCTGAAGAAATACTGCAACGCAATTGTTCGACGCCCTAATGACTCTGCAAATCCAGCGACGACTACAAATATAGACAAAATACACTTTAAATACTTCTAATTCAACGATGGCTACAAATGTAGACAAAAATCTTTTTCTTCTCTCTTAACATTCGACATGTTTTTATACACAATGAATACTAAGGAGGTCTTTGAAGCCGTCACTCAACCTGCTAGAAATAGAAGCCGAATTTCTACGAAATAACATTACTCTCTTTAAAATGGAAGAACACCTTGTATAATGTTGTCCTAGATACACTATGTTTGAAAACGAAGACAGATTAGTCACTAAAAATAATGCTAGAAACAGAAGTCAAATCGCCACAAAATCAAAGCTTCTCGTCTAAAAAAATGAAAGAACATATCGTATAATGTAATCCTAGATACACTATGTTTGAAATAGAAGACAGCAAAGTCGTGGTTGTGACGCTTTTGATGCTATATCTGCTTCCCCAGACCTAACAACACAACAATGGTGACAACAATAGCAACGACGACGACAACATATTGCAGACTGACTGTGAGCTATGTTACGGTGTTTTTCATGTTCGTTGGTGGCCGTCAATTAATTTACACCAATAGAATTGTTGAAATGAGCTTTATCAAATCTAAATATACCAAATGTTTCTGTGATCCAGGTGTTGAAATCCCGTAAGTCTGGGCCACACTCGTTTAATGTTGATGTAATTGAATAATAGATAGGGGTGCGTCGGGGTATGTAGGGATATGTTAAAATATGTTGGGGGTATGTGGAGATGTGTTGAGATAGGTGGAGGTGTCTTAGGGTATGTTTGGGATATGTTGGAGGTTGTTAGAGTATGTAGGAGTATGTTGAGACATGTTGAAGTGCTTTGGCGTATATTTGGGGTATGTTGGGGGTATGTTGAAATATGGTGGGGTAGGCTGAGGGTATGTGGAGGTAGTGTGTATGGAATTATGTTGCA
>OZ024743.1:128034364-128049364 GCA_964016885.1 Eledone cirrhosa
ACAACTAATTATCATTACCATAATTTATACAATTAGTTGTATAATTCTTTATATACAATGATTTTATTGATATTTTCCGCTATTGTTTACCTTGCTTATTGCTATTAACTATCCTAACAAACAGATAGGTTAATTTCTTAGCCATAGTAAATGCGACATATAACTGACCCTGACTAGTATGCCCATCTCTATCTTTTAAAATATTTTATTAATTGTCATTGAATAAACCAATCTGACTTTGTAGAAGGTTCTATTTAGCAGACGACAGTTAAAGGCACACGTAATAATTGATAATTAAAAACTATATTACTAAAAAAAAAAAAAAAAAAAAATCAACAAATCTTCATCTTCGCCTCTTTGCCACCACCATCATAATCACCACTGCCATCTCCATTAACCAATAGCTCTACCGATAACGTAACCAGCTGCTATTCTCAATATATCATATACATGTATGTCAAAACTCTTCTCCCCCCCCCCCTCTCTCTCTCTCTCCCTCTCTCTCTCTGACCCTTTCGTTGATGTGATTTACTACCTTTACATGGATAAATATATTTTTCTTCAACACTGTAATCATTACACTGTTATATCAATTTATTGCATTATTATTTCATTATACCATTAAATATTGTTATCAAAATTTTAATTAATTCAATTAATACTTCTTTATATACAATGTTTTTAGGAATAGGTTTTGTTTGTTTTCCTTGTTTATTAGTATTAAGTGCCTTAACAAAAACAGATAATTTCCTAGCCCTATAGAAAGAAACATCTAATTGTCCATGACTAAACGGTGGTAATGGTAAGTTAATCCCTATCTGATTAAATGTTTCATGTTGTGCTTTATTAATTGTCATTGCATAAGTTAATCTGACTAGAAACTAGAGTTCATTCTAAAATAAAAGGTAAATTTGAATCACTGAGTGTCAGTTTAACTGTAGGTATTAACGCTCGCCTGCCTGCAAAAGTACCACTTATTAATAAGCTTCAGTGCAATTTCGATGCGGGTAATTTTTTGTTTAGCTCAATTACAAAGGACTTGCTGAATTGATATATTGCGTAATAACATTACTAAAGATCCAATTTGTATATCCAATTTATGTTGAGGCATTCCAGCTGGAGTAAATGGATTAAGATTCTATTGTGTAACGTTCATTTTCTGCTTGATTCTCACTGACAATTAGACGTGTTCTCTAATATATGTTTGAAAATTTCCTGGCAGTTGTTTTAAAATCTCATTTAAAGAAAGTCAGTTCAGCGTTCTTGGGGGTACGCATTAAACATGATCGCCTCTCTTCCTTAGATGCTTCACTTAAAATAGAATTTATTAAAGAATTTTCGATACATGAATAGGATGGTAGTTAAACATCATCTACTACTAATCCCGGCATAGTTGGAGTGGTTCCATTTCCAAGCAGGATCAACCAAATTGCAAAGTACCTTTGCTCTTCTGTGGTTCAGATAAGGTTCACATGAGTTAGGTGATATTATCTAAAATTCTGCTAGAGATGAGATCGTGTTAGACATATATGAATAATAGCAGCATGTGCTGCTCGTAAAAAATAGGTAACACTTCTTTGTAATCCCCTCCCAATAAGACGATTTTTCCTCTCCAAAAATGCTATTGATATCAGTAATATCTTGAAGACATTTATCAATGGCATCACTGACAAAAGTAGATATCGTAGATGCTTCGTCATTGAGGAATAAATGTTGATCTTTTAAGAAACGGGATTGCTCCAAAATAGAGATATATGACAAATGCTTATATCAATTAAAAGTACTGGTAATTTAAATACGTTTTTTAATGAAATGTCTTGCCACCTAACAGTAATGTGGCAGTAATACCTGTCCATGCAGCACATGATATCTTAAAATTGTTGTTCCTATTGATATGATAATTGTTTTTACTTTAGGCACAAGGCCAGCAATTACCCAGTGCATTACTGATACTTTATTTTATCGACCCCGTAAGGATGAAAGGCAAAGTCAACCTCGGCGGGATTTGAACTCAGATCGTAAAGGGACGTAACTATGCTGGAAAGCATGGCGTCCGACCCTCTACCGATACTGCCAATCCACCGCCTTTGATATGATAATATTTATTAAATAGGTTTTAACGCATCTTCCTGAAGCATCGATATAAATGCAACAACATTCTGGAATTTCTCTGCTGCTTCTCTTTTCAAATGCATCTATCACAGCATTGGCTATAATTCTATGTTTCTCATAAAGATTATTTAAATTAACGGAAAACAATTTTAAGATCTATGTCCCTAAATTCTATCCGGAGTTCTGGAATCCCTATAATATGTTAATTTGTTTCATTTTCAATTAAAATTCGATCTATTACATAATAAGCAGAGTTTTCTTAGTCATATCTTTCCTATCTTCTTTGCAAACATATTCCTGGGAATGTCCTGGGAGCAGGATCCTCAAACGTCTCTTCCAGACGGTCCCATTAGAAACAACTGTTTCCAATTGATCCGACTGAATCCTCAAATGAGACCAACGTTTGGGTCTTCTGTCGGTTGGCTTTGTCCATAATATCTGTCCGGTGATTCTTTCCTTAGATATTCTGAATATTTCCTGGCCATAGTATCTGAGCTGTGATGTTACAATTCGGAGAAGCAGCGTCTCTACCTGGAGCAACTCCCTGATCTCCAAGTTATGCACCCTATCGAGTAACGTTACTCCAAAGACCCTTCGAAAAAAAAAAAAACCATTTAGCCGTTTTCTTTTGCGATCGTATTCTTTGGGTCATTACCTTAGGTAAAGGTTGGCACGAATAGCGAATTGAATTCAGCCTCCTGCACTCCATCACTCGTCAGCACGGCCCCGAGATACTTGAACTTCTCCACTTATGTCCACTATGTAAATATTCTATCATTTTTTCGAAAAAAATTCCAATAGCAGAATTAGAGCTTAAGACAATATGGATTGTGGTATTTGTTTCGGCTCTGTGTGCTCATAGTTCAAATCCCGCCGAGGTCGACTTTGCCTTTCATTTTTTTCTGTGTCGACAAAATAAAGTACTAGTAGATTCACAACAAAATAAAGTACTGGTAGATTCACGGAATTGGATGAGTGTTGGATGAGATGTCTTGTGATATTGATTCCAACTCTTTTCATTTTCAATTCAAATCCTGCCAAAGCTTACTTCAATGGTAGGCTTAATCTATTGTCTGGCTTAAAACAATCACCTGGTCCTTGGATACCTTTTGTGATGTCCACTCTGTTACAAACCAGGATTCCGATTTCAGGATAACTAACTTCTTCCCCCCTCCCCCACCTGTCTCTGGAGGAGGTGTAGCTTCAGGTCTGCTTTAACTGAGAGGTGTTATAATCTGCCATTCCAGTGATGACCAGCCAATTTTTTCGGGAAATTGTGAAATCCAAACTACAGCATACATTGTATCCTTATTTTAGGATGGTGGGGTTGGATTTGAAAAGATAATGTTGTGATATGTGGTGGTTGTTATTGTTATCGGTGGTGGTGTATAGTCCCTCATCAGCCCCAGATCAGCAGACCAATGATTAAAAGTTTTTTTTAGCTGTCTGTCTTGTATGTCGACATAGTATATCAATGACTGTATCATCTAACATGTTCTTCTTTTTTTTAAGACAGAAGGGTGTTATTTGAGGCAGATTTAACTGTTGTTTCTAGCTCTATCAGTGTCTGTTATGGAATCGTTAAAAAGGTAAGTAATTGTTAAGACTAAAATGTATCGCAGATGCCGACCTATGGCCATGTTGAAAGATTGCTGTAAATTATGTTTGTTTGTTTTAATAGTTTCTCTTTTTAAACATGTTTATATTTTACTGCCACGAGATGCTTTAACAATGCTAACATTTCCTCCAATCTGGAACCTTCTACTTCCATTTCTTGATTTATTCATTTATTTCGTTCTTTTTCCGGTAATTTCTTCGTCATTCTCCAACGTGTTAATTTGTTTTCAAGCTTCTTAATATCAAAAACATTTACGCATTTTTAGGGGTTTGTTGGGTTTTATATATTTTTTGTTTCACCTTGTGATGCTTTTTTACTTTTATTTATTTTTTTATTTTTTATTTTTTATTTTATTTTCAATTTGTTTTATCAGAAAAGTTTTATAATCAACAAATTAACTCCTGCATGAACAGAGCTGACTTGGGGGCTAAACAACAACAACAAATAATAATCACTACTACTACTACTAATACTACTACTACTACTACTACTACTACTACTACTACTACTGCTGCTGCTACTGCTGTCACTCATAATGCCATGCTTTTACTAGGATTTTTAGGTGCCCATGTAGTCGGAGGCAGACGCGGACGCTCTCTCAACCCTTCTTCCCTTAATCCAGAGGCATATCCAGGATGTGACAGCTGGAAGAAGAGAGATGATTGCACCCTCATTAGATTGGCTTTTTTTATTGAAGGATGAAAAGCAACATGAACTTCAGCGAAATTTGAACTGAGAGTGTAGTGAGCCGGAACAACGCTCTAGCTACTCTGCTAAATTAACCCACTTATACAGAACGATTTGGGTTTTGGAAAATTTGAGCTATTTCTCGCAAAACGACCTACTACGTAGAGGTTTCCTAGTTAACTCGTTATCGTCTTATGTTTCTATGATGGCAGTAATAAGTACGTTAGCTCAGTGATAAACGGTCATTCAAAGAACTGATTAGAATCTACAACGAAGGAAGGAATATTTATAGCAGAAGTAATTCTAGCACAGTAATCAGTCATGGTTGTCTGCTTTCATTAAGCAGGCGTCTATCTACCTTTAAACACAAAAGAGTCGGGTTCAAGTTCTATCAGATCTATCAGTAGATGCCTCTATATGAGATAAACAGACGATAAGACGTTCGTTAAATTTTTGGAAATGTGTCAATATATCTTTGTGTTCAGCAGACGTAGGCATGGATGGGTGGTTAAGAGATTTATCTCACATTAGTGAAGTCCCACGTTCGATCCCACTGTGTATCGTTTAGCCAAGCAGTGAGTCAACCCTGACCTTGTGAGTGAAATTGGACTGGCTGAAACAGTTTGGAAAACCGTCAGATGGACAGCATTTGTATTCATTTCAAAGATTCCAACCTTGTCACGTAATGCATCAGACTGATTCTGCCTGAGAATGAAATCAGTTGAATACTCAGCTACTTGCACATTGATTGAAGGAATAGATAGCTGAGGTGATCAAACAACTAAATGTCCCATCGAGTGTCTCAGTTAACATTTAACCTACTATAAACAGACCGAAAGTATCTAATAAATGAAAACATTAAGAAACGGAATTATATACAATAATTGTTTCTATATTAGGCACAAGGCCAGCAAATTACCCAGTACATTACTGGTACTTTATTTTATCGACCCCGTAAGGATGAAAGGCAAAGTTAACCTCGGTGGGATTTGAACTCAGATAATGAAACTCTAAAAAAAATCATTACATTTTTTTAATTTAATTTTATCATTCAAAGCAACGCTTTCTCCATTCTGTCAACTGGGACCACGAGGAGGCTTGCGCCTGGGGTTCTACACACAAGAGAGCGTTTCTCACAATGTCTGTCTCATATCATTGGTGTAAAGATGACTTTGCATTCTTTCTTATACTTTACCTCCCACCTCAACTGTAAAATGTTCACCTTTTTACAAATTAAAAATATCGAAATCTATCATGGAAAACATATCGCTGCAAAATCTCGTTAAATTATATACAGTGTTAAGAAAGTTATGGCGACACAAAGTCGGTGTGGTCAGTAAACTGTAGTTATGTCATTTTTATACACCATATAAATTCATGAAAAAGTCGATTTTCACATGGTAATAAGTAAGTCCAGATGGACTCAAAATGAATTTTTAAAAAATAGTTACAATAATAATTGTTTCTACTTTAGGCACAAGGCCAGCAATTACCCAGTGCATTACTGGTACTTTATTTTATCGATCCCGTAAGGATGAAAGGCAAAGTCAACCTCGGCGGGATTTGAACTCAGATCGTAAAGGGACGTAACTATGCTGGAAAGCATGGCGTCCGACCCTCTACTGATACTGCCAATCCACCGCCCTAGTTACATTAATAATACCAATGATTCCACGCATAAGAATACATTTCCTGCTACCAAAATGCATGAATAAGGTTGCATAGCTCTTATAAATATTTTCACTTGCGTACATCAGAACTTAATATTGTACAACAATGTATTTCCTCATTGAAACACTTATTTTCAGGATATCTTCATTCACAAATGTTTATCTGTTGTCCATGAAGAACTGGGACTGACCTTTACATGAGATACGTGGTACTATCAAAATGTTTTGGTAAAAGGTTAGAGGTTGATTTGCATAGGATCGACTTTTTCATGAGTATATTCGATAAATACTACTATTACAACCATTATCAATTCTCTTTATATCAGGTACAACACATCAACTACAATAAAACTCAATATACCGAGGTTTATTTCTGTTTTAGACATAATAATGTTGCTGATGAGTGATTCATATTCGTATGCCTTCATTGTTCTCGGTTATAACAATTTAAGTATCGGGGAAATGGGTTTCTGGCTCGTTAGACCTAGCTAAAGACTGCCATCGCATGGCATGAAGGAAATTTTAGCGGAAACTAACGACAATTTACGAGCAATAAATCGGATGTATATGTGCATAAATGTATATGTGTGTGTGTGTGTGTGTGTGTGTGTGTGTGTGTGTGTGTGTGTGCGCGTGCGTGCGTGCGTGCATGCGTGCGTGCGTGCGTGCGTGCGTGCTTGCGTGCGTGCGTGCGTGCGTGCGTGTATGCGTGTCTGTCTGTGAGTGTGTATATTCCGAAGAAGGGTGGATTTCGTCAGAAGGTTTCGATAGCGAATGACGGTGCCCTTACGACCCCATCAATAACTGGAGGTACAAGAAAGGAAAAAATTATATTAGTTAGTCTTAGTCAGTTCATCTTTCCCCTTTGAAGGCGCATGGCTTAATAAATAGGGTCTTTGGCTCATGATCATAAGGTCGTGTGTTCGATTCTCAGCGGCTCGTTGTGTCAGTCAGCAAAGCACTTTATTTCATGTTGCTCCAGTAAATTCAGTAGGAAAAAAAACGAGTTGTACCTGCAATTCAAAGAGCCAGCCTTGTCATATACTGTGTCATGCTGAATATGCACAAGAACTACGTTCAGGGTATACGTGTGTGTGGAATCCTCAGCCACAAGCACGTAATTTCACGAGCAGACTGTGCTTACCTGCTGATGATCTAACTACCATAGAACATTATCGTGTCTTCGAAATCTTTGCCACGATGATTTTCTTAAAACATTGTTTCATATAATCACACTATGACATACTCAAGAATTTTTCTCAAGCATCTTTGGTAAAAATTAAAAAAGAAACAACAACCAGGTTTTTGTGTAATTTGTCGCGGTATTCTTCTTCGTCCAGCTTACCTGTAGCGCCGTTGGAAGTACGATGATGGTATAGTATAAGTAGTGGATCTTGATGTTGGTGTGCAGTGCATTCATTTTGTATTTTACTGGCATAAATTTTACTGGACCCCCAGTGGGATGGAAGGCAAAGTCGACAACGGCGTTACTTAAACGTAGAACGTAAGGAGACAAAGCTAAACACAATTTAAGTGTATTTAATCTGGCACCTGGAATACTATTATTTCAAGCAAACTTTCGTCTTTCACCATATACAAATAGTTGTTGTTCTTGCATCAGTAGCCGAGGAAGACCGTGGTTTTGGTTACTTGAATAATAAGGTTTATATGTCAATAGAGGGCTGGAAAGTTCTTTTCTGACACAAAAATAACAACTACATGTTTTGTGCATGTATTTTGTGGCTACATTCGGCTTTGTGGGTATCGCGTTTGGTTTCTCCTCTTTGGTTGTGTGTCTCTTCCAAAGATTTTTGCACTTTTGTTAACGAGCGTGAACCCTGCAGACTTGGTCCGACCAAGCGGTTATTTTCTTCAATGTTATTTTCTTCAATGGGATTATTAATGAATTCTAATTTTAGTCACAAAGTCAGCAATTTGGATATAAGGGGAAGTCGATTATACCGATTCCTGTACTTAACTGGTACTTTATTTTATCGACTCCGAAAAATGAAAAACAAAGATGAAAGGGATTTGAATTCAGAATGAAGAATGTCGTAACTAAATACTGCAAAACATTTTGTCTGACGCTCTACGATACTCCCAATTCTGGTGCTTTTTCTAACTTTAAAATGATATCACAGCTATAGTATATCATAACCAATATATATATAACAGACGAATATAACATTGACTTTTCTTCTATTGGCTGTCCGTTGGTGATGTGATGTGTAGTTTGTCCTATATATTTAGTCACATGATAGAACATGTTGAGGGCGATACTCATGGCTTTTAGTGTTACTTTTATACAGAATTACAGGATAGATGATACACACATAAAGAATGTGCACTGATATATTCAGAAATATCATATCATATCTATAAATCTATCTTTTTCGGTTTATTTTTTTCATCTGCTTCCAACGAAAAAATATATTCTAAGAAAACTTTTTCATTTCTTTGCCAATGCCATCGTCATCATCGTCGTCGCCTTCATCGTTGTTGTTACTGTTGTCGCTGTTGTCATTGTTATCGTTCTTGTTGTTACTGTTATTGTTGACGTTGTTGTTGCTGCTCTTGTTGTTGTCATTATTATTGGCAGTATCGGTGGATATTATTAAGGGCGGTGGATTGGCAGTATCGGTAGAGGGTCGGACGCCATGCTTTCCAATATAGTTACGTCCCTTTACGATCTGAGTTCAAATCCCGCCAAGGTTGACTTTGCCTTTCATCCTTACGGGGTCGATAAAATAAAGTACCAGTAATACACTGGGTAATTGCTGGCCTTGTGCCTAAAGTAGAAACAATTATTATTGGCAGTATCGGTAGAGGGTCGGACACCATGCTTTGCAGCATAAAGTTACGGCCCTTTATGATCTGAGTTCAAATCCCGCCGGGGTTAACTTTGCCTTTCACCCTTACGGGGTCGATAAAATAAAGTACCAGTAATGTACTAGGGTCGATTTAATCAATTTTACCCCACCCCCAAAATTACTGGCCTTGTGCCTATACTAGAAATCATTATAATTGCTGGCCTTGTGCCAAACGTAGAAACAATTATTATTGCTGTTGTTATTACTGTTGTTGTTGTCGTCGATGTGATTGTTGTTACTGTTGTTTGTGTCGTTGTTGTTAGTTATTGTCGTTGTTGTTGCTATTGTTGTTAGTTATTGTCGTTGTTGTTAGTTATTGTCGTTGTTGTTGCTATTGTTGTTGCAGTTGCTACTGTTGATGTTGTTACTGTTGTTACTGCTATTATTAGTGTTGTTGTTGTTGTTGCTGCTGTTGTTGTTGTTGTTGTTATTGTTGTTAGTGTTGTTGTTGTTGTTGCTACTGTTCTTACTGTTGTTAGTGTTGTTGTTGTTGTTGTTACTGTTGTTAGTGTTGTTGTTGTTACTGTTATTAGTGTTGTTGTTGTTGCTACTGTTCTTACTGTTGTTAGTGTTGTTGTTGTTACTGTTATTAGTGTTGTTGTTGTTGCTACTGTTCTTACTGTTGTTAGTGTTGTTGTTGTTGTTGTTACTGTTGTTAGTGTTGTTGTTGCTGTTGTTGTTGCTGTTGTTAGTGTTGTTGTTGCTGTTGTTACTGTTGTTGTTACTGTTGTTAGTGTTGTTGTTACTGTTGTTGTTGCTACTGTTGCAACTGTTGCTACTGTTGTTACTGTTGTTACTGTTGTTGTTGCTACTGTTGCTACTGTTGCTACTGTTGTTACTGTTGTTACTGTTGTTGTTGTTGTTGCTACTGTTGTTACTGTTGTTGCTGTTGTTAGTGTTGTTGTTGTTGTTGCTACTGTTGCTACTGTTGTTAGTGTTGTTGTTGTTGTTGTTACTACTGTTGTTACTGTTGTTGCTGTTGTTAGTGTTGTTGTTGTTGTTGCTACTGTTGCTACTGTTGTTACTGTTGTTAGTGTTGTTGTTGTTGTTGCTACTGTTGCTACTGTTGCTACTGTTGTTACTGTTGTTGTCTTTGTTGCTGCTATTGGTGTTGCTGCTACTGTTGTTATTGTTGCTGTCCTTGCTGCTGCTGCTGCTGTTGTTGCTGCTACTGTTGATGTTGCTGTTGTTACTGTTGATGTTGTTACTGTTGTTGTTATTGTTATTGTCGTTGCTGCTGCTACTGTTGTTACTGTTGCTAGTGTTGATGCTGCTGCTGCTGCTACTGTTACTGTTGCTACTGTTGATGCTGCTGCTGCTACTGTTGCTGTTGCTACTGTTGATGCTGCTGCTGCTACTGTTGCTGTTGCTACTGTTGATGCTGCTGCTGCTACTGTTGCTGTTGCTACTGTTGATGTTGCTACTGTTGATGCTCCTGCTGTTGTTGCTGCTACTGTTACTGTTGTTGCTGCTAGTGTTGTTGCTGCTACTGTTACTGTTGATGCTGTTGCTGTTGATGCTGTTGCTGTTGAGTTGCTGCTGCTGCTACTGTTGCTGCTGCTAGTGTTGTTGCTGCTACTGTTGTTGTTGCTGTTGTTGCTGCTGCTGCTGCTGTTGCTGCTGCTGCTGCTGCTGTTGTTGCTGCTGCTACTGTTGCTGCTGCTGCTGCTGCTACTGTTGTTGCTGCTGCTACTGTTGCTGCTGTTACTGTTGTTGCTCCTACTGTTAATGTTGCTATTTCTATGATTGTGTTTCCTCTATAGATTTCCCTATCATATTTTATATTTATTGTTCTAAACTATATCGTTTTCCTGTGTTATTGCACCTCCTCGGGATTCAGTTTCAACTAAATTACATTTTCTTTATTATTTGAATATTTTTCCTTTTTCTTTCTTTTTTCCCCTTTCTTATTTTTTTCTTCTGTCTTGTCTTCTATTTTCTTTTTCCTCTCTGTTTTTTCTTCTTTATTCTTCCCACCTCCTTCTCCTCACCGCCGTTCCTTTTGTTCTCTCTATCCACCCATTTCACCCAAACATTAATATCAGTTTTCATTGAGTAGATAGATCAAAGGTATATCAATTCGTTGAACATTTGTTTTGACAATTTATCTTTTCATCCGCTCATCCTCTTTGATAAATAACCCCAACCTCACCTCACATCACACAGCACCCACCCCCCACCCCACCCACCCCACACACACACACACAATGAACACAGTTCACAATTCCAGCTGTCTTTTTACTTTCAATTAATAATTCTTATTTGGTTAAGTTGATCCCCGAGTTAAATAAAGGTGTACTTATATATATATATATATATATATATATATATATATATATATATATATATATATATATGTATATATATGTATCTATGTATGTATGTATGTATATATATGTATCTATGTATGTATGTATGTATATATATGTATATATATATGTTATATATATATATATATATATATATATATATATATATATATATATATATTGTTATATTTGGGGAGGGTCATATTTGCGTAATATTGCCAGAATTAATAACAGAACACACTCACTGTTTGGTTGGTTTTCGCTTCTCGCTGTCTTTTATATATATATATCTGCGATCTAACTTACTCGGTCCTCAATGTTGCCATTGACTGACCGGCGGTCAAAAATAATACAGATACAATATAGACAAACACATATATATATAGTTTACATAAATCTTTCGTTGCACATCTGCAACATCGTCAGTGGTGTTATATTCATTGTTCCTCCTGTTGTGTTGTATGTCTACGCCATTTTTTTTTGTTCAGTCTGTCTATATATTTATTTATTTATTTGCTTGTTTGTTTATCTTATTTTATTTTGTCTTCTTTGCGCATGCGTTTGCGTGTGTGTATAGTGTTATGTGTGATGTGTGACTAGTGTGTATAGTGTTGTCTGCTGGGTGACTAGTGTGTGTTTATGTGCTTGTGTATGTATTTATTTATCTTATTTTATTTAATTTAATTTACTTATTTATTTATACTTCTCTTAGGTCAGTGTTGTTTGTTTGGGTGTTGTTGTTGTTCCACTCATTCTTTCTGTTTAGCTTTGGTCTTCTAATTTCTATTTCACTGGCCTCTCTGATTTGCCTATCTGCTGGGTCATTCCTATGTTTAGATATTATTCTAATTTCTATGTTGTCTATGTTACCGTCATGATGTTGTCTAGCATGTTCGTATAGTACTGACCCGTTTTTTCGTCCTTTTAGTTCCCCCCAGTGTTGGTCTATCCTTTCACCTATGCTACGAGCTGTCTCACCTATGTATGTTGTTGTCGTGTTTCTGCAAGTACCCTCTGTACATCTTATGCTATAGACTACGTTTCTAGTTTTACAGTTTATCCGGGGGTTCACCTTACATATGATACATTTCCTATTGGTACAGTGGGTTTTCTTAAAAGGGTAGGTTTTGCTGATCAGGGATTTTATGGTGGTTCCTGGCTTTTCTACCACCTTTATTTTTAAGTGGGTCTTTCTCAGGGCCTTTCTACACTGGTTAGCTAATTTCCCTCCAGGGGTGGCGTCCACAAACATGACACTCTGATATCTCTGGTTGTCGTACCATGATGTGGCCTTCCCTATCTTATGTCTAGCCCTATCTAAGCTATTCCATGATTTGCTCCTGTATAGTGGGCAAATTCCTTTCATGTCCAGTTCTATGAGGGTCTTATACTTTTCCATGGCTCCTTCGTATACTCTGACTCTGTCTCTTTGGTTGTAGCCAGAGAACTGCATGCGGTTGATGAAGTGTTGGATGTGTCCTTCCATTTCTGTTGGGTCGCACATGCTGGACACATTCTTCATCACTCGTACCAAATCTGCGATCAAAATATTAAACTTAGCACTACTGGACATTGCTGAGTTTTTGAGTATCAGGTATTTGGAGGCCATGGGTTTAGCATAGTGTGAGTGGAGAATTTGGGCTCTCTCGTCTATAGTGTTAATCCAGAGTTCTGTGTCTAATACAGGTAGTCTATTGTTAGGGTGTTTGGAAGGGAAGTCTATAGTTACAGTTATACTCTGGTGTATGGAATTAGCTATCTGCTGGATGCTTTCCATCGTGCTACGTTCTAAATCAAACTTGTTAGTGCTCTCTAGTGGGGGTGTTCTTATAACTATATTGATATCGTCTACATAACGAGAGTACATGATGAGGTCTATGGAGCTTTCATTAAGGAGATCTTTAAGTCTCCTTTCCCACCATACCATGAAAAGGTTGGCAACATCGCCAGCTATGCTGACGCCGATGGCTGCTCCCTCATTTTGGGTGTAGATTTTCTCATTGAACTTAAATATGTGGCCCTTTAGGGTAGTTTTGATACTAGCCCCTATTGCATGTGCGACCATTTTTCTTACCTGATCAGTGTTTTGGGGGGTCCGTATAGCTTTGGTCCACCCAATCCACCTTCCTATGGGAGTCTTTTTAGCCATTGAGGTTATGGTGGGGGGTCTACCTCTTATAGGTCTACTAGGGCAGAAACATCTAAGGTCATGGCTGTCTAGGTAGTCAGTGTCGTAGGTAAGTCTAAGTAGGAGGCCCAGCTATATATATATATATATATATAAATATATATATATATATATATATATATAAATATATATATATATATATATATAAATATATATATATATATATATAAATATACATATATATATATATATAAATATATATATATATATATATATATAAATATATATATATATAAATATATATATATATATATAAATATATATATATATATATATATATATATATATATGTATATATATGTATATATGTGTGTGTGTATATATATACATATATGTGTGTAAGTGCGTGCGTGCGTGTGTATTATGTATATATATATATATATATATATATATATATATATATATATATATATATATATATATATATGAAATACCAATGATGGTTGGCAAAATCACTGATGAGGGACTAATTTTATAATATGTAATCCATGTGCAACCATGCAGTATTCTTCTTCCCCTTGTTTTTCATATATATATATATATATATATATATATATATATATATTAATATTTGATGAACATTTACATGTTTTAGTTGCAATTGACTAATAAGATCGCTAGAGTGAAAAATCTTAATTCAACAACATAAAGTCTGCCTGTACGATCTAAAAAAAATAATAAATCAATACTCACAGACTCATATGGGCAAAAAGCCCGTAAATGACCCCATTGAGTCTAAACTCTAAGCTATTTATATATATATATATATATATATATTTATTTATTTTTCTTTTCTTATTTTTCTTAGGTTCTGCCGCACCTTTCAGCGTATCGAGCAGTGAGTTGTCGCCAACGATCACGATCAGCAGCGGCTTTTTCGCGTCCGTTGCCAAGTGATGTTGGCCGCCACCAGGTCTTTTCGGAACGTTCGTCGCCAGGTGATCCTGGGGCAACCCCGCCTCCGTTTGCTGCCAGGTGGAGTCCCGTTCATCGCTGTTTTCGAGTGTCGTTCATTGGACAGGCGCAGAATATGGCCATCCGGGCGGCACCGGTGGCACCGATGCTCAGGGACCTTCCTCTGCAGGGTCTACGACTCGACTCTCCGCAATATTTCCTCGTTCATATATATGTGTGTGTGTGTGTGTGTGTGTGTGTGTGTGTGTGTGTGTGTGTGTGTGTGTGTGTGTGTGTGTGTGTGTGTGAAGAGATAGGGGGAGAGGGAGAGGCGTGGTTTAACAGTTACGGTGTTAGACTCGCAATAGTAAGGTTGAAAGTTCGGTTCCCAGACCTGGCGGCGCATGTACAAGACACCTGACTTTACGTGCCGCCAAATAATGAGTTCCGACGTTATTGATGCCAGTCTGCACTTGCCTTAGACAACATTGGTAGCATGGAGAGGGCAGACTCGCATCTATGGGCGACTACTAGTCGTCTACAAAAAAAAAACTTTGCCTAGACTTGGAACATTCTAGGAACATTCTAGGCGCAAACACACACACACACACACACACACACACACACACACACACACACACACACACACACA
>OZ024743.1:128054364-128096864 GCA_964016885.1 Eledone cirrhosa
TCCTCTTACTTTCACTCACTCCCTTTCTGCTAGTCATCCTCTCCCCGCACTAGTTCACTTCCTCCCTCGTCCACCACTGTACGCAGCCTCTTTTCTCGCTAACACTGCTACGGCTATGACGTGTCTTTTCTCTCTTATCAAAATTCGCCCGTTCTTATCTTCGAAATGAGTTGTTGACTTGATATTTTTCCTATTTTTCCTCTCTTTGCGTTGCTTCACCCTTCATGTCTGTTTTAACCGCCCCCCCCCCCCCTCCCCTCTTTCTTTTATCCCAATAATCTATTGTAGTTATTGTTTCGCCCTAGGCTGAGGTATTTTGTCTCTAACGCGAAGAAATACTAATGATCCCTAGCAGACAACTGATGACGGATACTCCGCTCTTTCGCCCGTAACTTTTATTTTTCATTATATATATATATATATATATATATATATATATATATATATATATATATGTGTGTGTGTGTGTGTGTGTGTGTGTGTGTGTGTGTGTGTGTGTGTGTGTGTGTGTGTGTGTGTGTATGTATTTATGTATATATAAAACATTATACGAAGCCTAATTCTCGGTTTTTATGCGCTAAGAGTATATGCATAAGTATAAAGGATGATGTGCTCAAGCGCAGAAATGCTATGATAAAGCTTATAAAATAGGGTGAAGACCCTTAAAAGACAAGAAATGAAGTTACCATCGGCTGCATGTGTGTATATACATAATAGAGATGCACTATTAAACAAACTGACCGATTAGTGATTATATATAATGCAATTATGTATTGTTTTATGAAAAACGTGTATTATAATTAATTGTAATATATAATTGTTTCTACCTTTGGCACAAGGCCAGCAATTACCCCAGTGCATTACTAGTGCTTTATTTTATCGATCCTGTAAGGATGAAAGGCAAAGTTTATCTCGACGGGATTTGAACTCAGAACGTAAAGGGCTATAACTCTATGCTGCAAAGCATGGTGTCTGACGCTCTACCGATACTTCCAATCCACCACGAGTTTGCAATATTTAATACTTCGCAATTAATCAGATTTATGGAGCTAGTATTTGACACACTTGAAGATAATATTTGGCTATTTTGACATATGAGGTAATATATACGAACAAGCCTTCAAGAAATCAGTTATGCTCTGAAAATTGAGAAGTGTTGATGTTTTTACATTGTAATTAAATCTTGCCATTAATTAAAAAATATTTTTTAGTAAAGTAATATGACAGGAATTGGCAGTATCGGTAGAGGGTCGGACGCCATGCTTTGACGCATAGAGTTACGACCCTTGCCATTTCTGAGTTCAAATCCCTCCGAGGTTAACTTTGCCTTTCATCCTTACGGGGTCGATAAAATAAAGTACCAGTAATGTACTGGGTAATTGCTGGCCTTGTGCCAATAGTAGAAACAATTATTACTGGAAAATAAGGGCGGTGGATTGGCAGTATCGGTAGAGGGTCGGACGCCATGCTTTCCAGCATAGTTACGTCCCTTTACGATCTGAGTTCAAATCCCGCCGAGGTTGACTTTGCCTTTCATCCTTACGGGGTCGATAAAATAAAGTACCAGTAATGCACTGGGTAATTGCTGGCCTTGTGCCTAAAGTAGAAACAATTATTACTGGAAAATTTTTCAATACGTGTAGTAAATGTATAATCGAAATTGTTACAATTTTAAAATTTATTTATTTTAAAATCAACTAAACAAATTACCTCTTATGTATATAGAAGGTCTCTCTTCTACTTTGACGCACATTAACATACATGTAGGTTGCGCTTTCATAGCAGTCTCAAGTAATTTCCAGTTGCGTAGATCAGCGAGTTTAATCACTAGGAACAGGGTCATATTTCACTGGTTGGGTTGTGTTTCTTATTAAATAATATGTTTCTTATGTATTCTACATGGTGAAACCAATGAATTTTCCGAATTTCTTTGTCTCCCATATTTTTCTTGGTCCAAAATAATAATGGCCAATTAATCGATAAAATGGCCGATATAGTCGATGCCGAATAGCTGATGATTAACCGGAGCAACCTAATCTCTCTCTCTCTCTCTCTCTCTCTCTCTCTCTCTCTCAGTAAGTATATAAATGTGGTTGGTGTTAGAAAGGGCATCTAGCTGTAAAATACTTGCCAGCGACACGTCCATACAAGCGAGATACAGTCTCCCAACCATTCCCGCATCAAATGGAACAAAACCGTCTAACCCATGCTAGCGTGGAAGATGGACGTTAAACTATGATGATGATGATGACAAGTAAGTATGTTTTTGAAAGAGCGAGTGAGTTTGAAATTAGAAATAGAAGATTTAGCCGTACTTTTTACTAAAATGGAAAAAGATGAGTATTGACGTAGACGGGAGTCGACTGCCATGTACGTCAATACTCATCTTTTTCCATTTCTTAGAGGGTTCTAAACCCCACTATCAGTATAAATTTCTTTAGTCAAAAATACGGCGAAAGCTTCTAATATGTATATATGTGTGTGTGTGTGTGTGTGTGTGTGTGTGTGTGTGTGTGTGTGTGTGTGTGTGTGTGTGTGTGTGTGTGTGTGTGTGTGTGTGTGTGTGTGTAAATATTTCGTATCTCCAAAGAAATACGGTTTTAGGAAGCCGTAGCTATGCAAACACCGGGGGCTAACGCCCTCTGGTGATGTCCAGCTTCATATGCAAATGAGATTAATCACCTCATTTACTCAGACGAGAAAACTATATATTCTCGCCTGTCTTCTAGTCCAGCAGTCGCAAGCGGTGGGAGGGACCGTCCTGACGAAGGCCAGTTAAGCCTGAAATGCATAGACGGTTGTCCTCCTTGCTTCTGCTGGACATCACCAGAGGGCGTTAGCCCCGCGGTGTTTGCATAGCTACGGCTTCCTAAAACCGTATTTCCTTGGAGATACGAAATAGTTATACATATTGTATAAAGCTATGCTTGAAGCGAAATCCTATTTCTCTTTTATATATATATATATATATATATATAGTGAAAAATTGAACGGGAACAAAACAGAGAGGCAGTACGAACAAAGGTTTATTAGTTTCACGCTCTTGAGAGTGGAATATATATATATATATATATATAAAGTGTTAAAACGATCAAATTTTAGTTTAGAACATTTATTTGCTGACAATAGGGAATGTCGAAACATGTTACTAAAATCCTAGTCATTTAGAACATTTAGGGTACATATTTGTTGTTGGTGTCATAGGTAACATGTGGATAGTCAGGAGTTAAAAAGATGTTCTGCTTGAGAGAACACAATTACAGGCAGCACTGGTTGATGGTGTAAAAGGTATAAGTGAAAAGCACAAGCAAAAAAAGCCAAAAAAATACAGGCAAAAAGTTATAAGAAAGGAAAATTGGTGTACAATGCAGGAGTCAATACAGTAAATAAGGCATGTATGAGGAAAGAGTTATAATGCAGTTGAAATAAACATATTTTGTGTGGGGTGTTAAGGCATGTTATAATTGTTATAAATGTTTAAGATAGTGTGTAATTTGTTAGAGAGGCATGTGATGATAATGCAGGTATTTGTTATGTGAGGTGTAGTGCAAAGTACGTGATAGAGTTGGGTATGTGATTTTCATTTGAGTGTTTTTGTGTTGTAGTTCGTATGTATGTGTATATGTTGTTTGTAACTCACAGCTATTAACCATGGGATTATTTTGAGTCGTTTATAGTCAATAGGTGTTTGTTTGTTATGGGTGTTTGTTTTTTATCTACAAATTATTTTTTCTAGGGTTTGTATTAACCGTTATTAAGCTGTTGGTAAACTGTTAGGTTTGTATTTTATCCGTTATTAAACTGTTCGTAAACCGTTGGGTAGCTTAATTTTATGAGTTTACATTGTACACGAAATTTCCTTGCTTATAACCTTTTTGCCTGTATTTTTTGCTTTTTTTTTTTGCTTGTGCTTTTCACTTATACCTCTTACACTTTCAACCAGTGCTGCCTGTAATTGTGTTTTCTCAAGCAGAACATCTTTTTAACTCCTGACTCTCCACATGATACCTATGACACCAATTCTAATTTTCAATTTCTGCTGGACCGGCGACCGCTCTGTGTAATCAGTTCCTCATTATTACTGGAATTCTATAAGAATCCAACACGCATAATTTTCAGCAAACAGGAGGAGTAGTGAGCTTGGATAAGTACCAAAAAGTACGAAACAGAGCTCTGTCAGTTTATCTCCCCTGTTTGCTGAAAATTTAAATAAGTGACATTGTCACTATTTTAAAACAATAGCGTATGGTCTTCAAAATGCTTTTAATTAAGCATACAGTGTATTGCAAGATACACTATATATACATTCATATATATATATATATATATATATATATATATATATATATATATATATATATATATATATATATATATATATATATATATAAGGTTAGGAATCGTAGAGTAAGATATTTTAATGGTATTTCTATGAATATATATATATATCTTTTACTCTTTTACTCTTTTACCTGTTCCAGCCATCCGGCTGAGGCCATGCTGGGGCACCGCTCTTTTTGCTACACATTTTATCTCCAGCCTGTATTGGTTAGCCACTGGTGTAAGAGGGAGTTTACTGCTGCTGCCCTTAGGTTTCCCTCGTGTCTTGCTGTGGGCTCATCCGGGATCCTGGATAGCAAGGTGTCTTCTTGAAGACATCCACCTCCACGCCATGCAGATCTCTCAGATCCCTCGGCAGCTTGTTAAAGAGTTGAGGGCCATTGAATCCCATGCTATTGCAATATCTGCTCCTTATTTTAGATGTGGAAGACCACACAGTGACGTCCTGTTCGACGGTTGGTCCAGCTCCCAATGTCAAAGTTTGATGCTAGTCCCTCCAGGATTTTCACATGTAGATCACTGCGTATCTCTCCCGTCTTCGCTCCAAGGAGTAGAGGTTCAGTTCTTTTAGCCTCTCCCAGTAGCTTATCTCCTTCATCGTGGCAATCCTCTTGGTGTAGCTTCGCTGGATTGCCTCAAGCTCCGTGGTTAGTTTGACACTATGGGGTGACCACAACTGGGAGCAATAGTCCAGGCGGCTTAGTTAAATGTCCTCCATAATGCCAACATGGTGTCTCGGTCTCTTGGCCGGAAAGTCCTCAAGATCCAGCCAGCGAGTCGTCTGCACATTGTCGCCACTTTCATGATGTGTGAGGAAAAAGATGCATCATCGCTCATGTCTATACCCAGGTCTCATTGATTGTGACACAGGGATATCGGTCCCTCCTGTTCCTGTGTAATTGTGTTGTACTGTATTTGTGTTTGCAGGTTTGTATTGTAGGGCTTGGAATTTGCCAGCATTAAACTGCATGTTGTTTTCTTCGGCCATTTGTATATGGCATCCAGATCTTGTTGTAAAAGGGCAGCGTCAGCCGGGTTTTTGATTGATTGTGCTACCTTAGTCTCATCAGCATAGCTAGTGAGGGATGTTGTTGTATGTACTACAGAGGGCATGTCTGAGAGAGCCACCAAGAACAGTAGTGGTCCCAGGACTGTCCCTTGAGCACCCCTCTTGTTATTGATGTTTCATTTGAGAGGGCCCCGTTTGCTGCGACTGTCTGGCTTCTGTCCTTTAAGAAGTCATGCAGCCACTCACCTACTTTTCCAGTTATGACGAGTCCGTGTAGTTTGTGACATATCATTCCGTGGTCGACCTTGTCAAAGGCCTTCGCAAAGTCAAGATATATCACGTCCACATGTGAGCTGTCTAGCATTTGTTTCAGTACCCAGTCGTAGTGATGTAGCAGCTGTGTAAGGCAGCTTCTTCCTGGGCGGAAGACATGCTGCGTGAAGAGATGTCAACATGAATGGACCTGTTATTTTTATCTAAAGACATTTTTTCCAATTCCATCCTACCCGTCCCCTCAATCTATCTTATTTCTCATTCTTTCTTCTGATGAAGGACTAGCGTCCGAAACGTTAAGACCCTCTTCCTGCTATATCAAGCGTTAACCTAATATATCCCTTCCATATACTGTACCAATTGTATTGTTATTTCTGTTTACCTTGTCAATACTTATCTTTTTCCATTTCTCTGAGGGTTCTAAACCCCACTATCAGGCTAAAATTTCTTTCGTCAAAAAATACGGTGAAAGCTTCTATTTTCTAATTTCAAACTTGCTCGCTGTTTCAAAACATACTTACTTGATATATATATATATATATATATATATATATATATATATATATATATATATATATATATATATATATATAGTAATAATAATAAAATTGAAGACTAAATTCCAAAGAGGGCTCGATAAGGAAAATATATATCAAATATATAAGAACCTAAGAGCAAATATTTATTAAAATAACAGATTAAAGTTTAAGCAAAGAATCACTGCTTTCACCCTTAACGGGATCTTCTGAAACTAACAAAGTCAATCTGTAATATATATATATATATATATATATGGCACGCCAACCAGGCCTTGCTCTTCCTCTCAACCACATCATCTTCCGTATTCCCAATCTTTGCTCCCAAATACAGGAAGTCCTCAACCAATTCTAGCGGCTTCTCGCCTACATTAGTGATCCCCTCTGACTTCTCAACATTCTCCACCAGATATTTTGTTTTAGTCTCATTCATTCTCAGCCCCACACTCATCGACACAGTCTCAACCTCCCGCATCAAATCACCTTGAGATCGGTGTGGAAGTCGGACCTTCGTAAAGAACTGAAAATCCGCCTCTTCATTGCTGTAGTGGAGTCTGTGCTGCTGTACGGGTCTGAGACTTGGACACTGACCAAGAAACTCACTCAGATGGTGAATGGGTTCTACACGAGAACGCTGAGGATGGCTCTGAACATTAATCAGTATACACTGGGGATGAAAAACTCAGAGCTGTATGGGAGCCTCCCAAAAGTCAGCTCAAAAGTGACACAGAGGAGACTGAGGTTAGCTGGACATGCTCACCGACATCCAGAGTTGACATTGCACTCAATGCTCCTGTGGGAGCCCCTATATGGACACACTGGAAGAGGAAAACCAAGGTTAACGTATGTTGATGCCCTGAGGACAGATACTGGTCTGTTGGAGACGCAGGACATGGCAGCGATAATGAAGGACAGAGACCGCTGGAGAGCACTCGTCCATGGATCTCGGGAATTTTACCCGCCCTAGATATATATATATATATATATATATATATAACAAAGAGCTTTATCGCTCTACATGGCTGAATACAAGAAATGTAAATCTGAGCTTTTCAAATATTAATAATAATATTCGATTCATTTGCAATTATGCAAACAGCCTCTTTAAGCCATGTAAGTAGAATGACCCGTCATTCTTACTCTTGTGTTGGCATATAAACAGAACTGAAGACACTAATGTTTCTGGGTGATTACCCTTCATCAGGACCGTATACTGCTTCCCTGCCAACTGTCAGAGCTAACTATTTTTTAGTTGTTTAACTATGGCAAAGCCGGCCATTAATCGCTCGTATACATGGAACTGACTGGCCTATCTGCTGATATGCAAATCTGGCTGATCAGTGGAGCTGCTAATATGCAGATCTGACTGAACAGCCAGTCTGCTAATATGCAAATCAGGTCGATCGGTCACTGTATATTCCATAAAATATCATATATTTTCACTAACTCTGACAGTTGGCACGTAAGCAGTATACGGTACTGATGAAGGGTAATCACCCAGAAACATTAGTGTCTTCAGTTCTGTTTATATGCCAACACAAGAACAAGAATTATGAGGTCATTCTATTTACATGGCGTAAAGAGGCTGTGTGCATAATTGTAAACGAATCGAATATCATTATAATTGCTGGCCTTGTGCCAAAAGTAGAAACAATTATTAATATTCGAAAAGCTCAAATTTACATTTCTTATATATATATATATATATATCAAGTAAGAATATTTTCGAAACAGCGAGCGGGTTTGAAATTATAAATGTAAGCTATCGCCGTATTTTGACTAAAGAAATTAAAGAAAATTATTTAGCCTGATAGTGGGGTTAAGAACCCTCGGAGAAATGGAAAAAGATGAGTATTGACGTACATGGGAGTCGAACCCACATCTTTGGTTATCCAGACCACTGTGCTACCATTACACCAACACATCACCTGTCTTTTTCCATTCGAATTAGAAGCTATAATCTTAGAAACTGTAAATGTCAAGTAAGAATATTTTCCATTTCTCCGAGGGTTCTTAACCCCACTATCAGGCTAAATAATTTTCTTTAATTTCTTTAGTCAAAATACGGCGATAGCTTACATTTATAATATATATATATATAGAGAGAGAGAGAGAAGATATTTATATATGAATATAGACATAGAATATTCGAAAATATTCTGTATGTTTATAATAAACATTTTGAAGACCTAATCGCTATAGAATAGAATACGTCACGTATTACAATTAGATTCTCGATAAAAGCAAGGGAAGTAAATCTACGCGTTTCATTCTCGTTAGAAATCGTCAGGACTACATATCCAGTGCTTTTATCGAGAATGACACAGCTAGAGACTTATAGAATACTTAGCTGTGTACAGGAACTGGTTTGAAAGAGCGGTTGCCGGTCCGGCAGAAATTAGAAATTGGAATAAATGCTCTGAAATAGCGATATATATGTGAATATAGACATAGAATATTCGAAAATATTCTGTATGTTTATAATAAACATTTTGAAGACCTAATCGCTATAGAATAGAATACGTCACGTATTACAATTAGATTCTCGATAAAAGCAAGGGAAGTAAATCTACGCGTTTCATTCTCGTTAGAAATCGTCAGGACTACATATCCAGTGCTTTTATCGAGAATGACACAGCTAGAGACTTATAGAATACTTAGCTGTGTACAGGAACTGGTTTGAAAGAGCGGTTGCCGGTCCGGCAGAAATTAGAAATTGGAATAAATGCTCTGAAATAGCGATATATATGTGAATATAGACATAGAATATTCGAAAATATTCTGTATGTTTATAATAAACATTTTGAAGACCTAATCGCTATAGAATAGAATACGTCACGTATTACAATTAGATTCTCGATAAAAGCAAGGGAAGTAAATCTACGCGTTTCATTCTCGTTAGAAATCGTCAGGACTACATATCCAGTGCTTTTATCGAGAATGACACAGCTAGAGACTTATAGAATACTTAGCTGTGTACAGGAACTGGTTTGAAAGAGCGGTTGCCGGTCCGGCAGAAATTAGAAATTGGAATAAATGCTCTGAAATAGCGATATATATGTGAATATAGACATAGAATATTCGAAAATATTCTGTATGTTTATAATAAACATTTTGAAGACCTAATCGCTATAGAATAGAATACGTCACGTATTACAATTAGATTCTCGATAAAAGCAAGGGAAGTAAATCTACGCGTTTCATTCTCGTTAGAAATCGTCAGGACTACATATCCAGTGCTTTTATCGAGAATGACACAGCTAGAGACTTATAGAATACTTAGCTGTGTACAGGAACTGGTTTGAAAGAGCGGTTGCCGGTCCGGCAGAAATTAGAAATTGGAATATATACATATACATATACACACATATATACATATGTATACATGCATACACACACATACACGTATATATATGTGTGTGTGTGTGTGTATGCATATATACTTGAGAGGGATTCTTCTCTAAAGACCTTCTGCTGTCCAGCTCGCCTATATATATAAAACAGAGAATCTCTGTCTGTCTGTCCGATCACTAAAACTCGAGAACCACCCAATCGATTGTTTTCAAACTTTACACATGTAATACTTATGGTCCTGTGAGTGTTTGAGCAAAAATTTCAAATTTTCAATGCCCTACGGACCGCATTAGGCGATTTAGCGATCTCTCTCTATAACTCTTAGTCTTTCTCTTTTTAGATAGATACATAGATATAACGTTGCACCCTTAGGTGACCCCCCAAAGAGGATGTCCTCATCCTCGGGTCACCGATCCACCCGCCGGCCATCCGCTCCACCATCAGGTCCAGGCTTCAAACGCTCCAGACTCTGACGAGCCGACTGGGCTTGATTGACGGCCACCCAGCTCTCTTTCTGCTGAGGAACTGCTTCGCCATGCCGAAGCTCCACTATACACTCCGCAGCGCTCCGTGCTACACCCAGACATCTCTCCTCGCTGACCTCGATACTTGTATCCGAGCAGAAGCCAAGGGGATATGCAACGTCAAGTTTGACGAAATAGGGTGGCAACAGGCCACTTTACCTGTCAGGTATGGCGGCCTTGGCCTCCGGTCCCCGATCTCACTACTTTGCCGGCGTATCTTTCGTCGGTAACCTCGTGCCGCGTCCTCGTTAACAGGGTTCTTCAAAACACATTGAACCCTCTGTGTTCAGAGAACGTGAGGCCGCCTGTGAGACGTGGAACCGGCTGGGACTTAGCCCAGTAGACGTCCCTCCTCCTTCTCCCCTGTTGACGTTAAGTCCCCTCAACGCACTTGGGATGCCATCCAGTGCAGCCTGCCCTCAGACAGGCTCACGCGCCAACTCGACCAGCACCGCCTTGCTTGTTTCCGTGCGGCCTCCAAATCCCACAGTGGTGACTGGCTCCATGCTCTGCCCTCCTTCTCCACTGGCACGCAGCTAGACAACCATAGCCTGCGAATCGGCGTTTCCCTGAGGCTCGGCCTCCGGATTTGCCAGCAACACCAATGTCGCTGCGGTGCCACCGTGGACTCTTTCGGCCTCCACCCGCTTTCCTGTCGCCACAGTGCCGGCCGCATTCCACGCCATGCTGCCCTCAACGAGGTCATTAAGCATGGCTTGGACGCTGCAGGCTTCCCTACCCAGCTCGAGCCGGTGGGGCTGGATCGAGGGGACGGCAAAAGGCCAGATGGCATGACCCTCTTCCCGTTCCGCGGTGGCAAACCCCTCGTCTGGGATGCCACTTGCACCGACACTTTCTGCAGCTGCAACCTGGTGCAGTCTGCGACTGACCTAGGTTCTGCTGCGCGCCGGGCTGAGGGGGCTAAACTCCTCAAATACCGGTCGCTGTCCGACAGGTTTGCGGTCGTACCCCTGGCAGACTTCTGGTGTCCTCGGCCTCAGGGCTACTTCCTTACTCACCACCATAGGCGCTGAGCTAGCCAGCCGCAGGTGTGAGCACCGCGATTTGGAGTGGCTTTTCCAGCACATCCCCCTTGCCGTCCTCCGAGGAAACACCTTCTCCATTCTGTCCGCCGGGGCTGTGGCCCCATCGCGTACCGTTGTAGTTGTTGTATACAGATATTAACTCATCAATCCCATTGTCCTAATCCAGAACACAATTATATATCTCCCAAATAGAGAATATTTAATTATATCTGTCTGCATTACGACATTATGACGTAGCTGTGTGTGTGTGTGTGTGTACATATGTATATATAGTGTGTGTATATATATATATAGTGTGTAACGTTTTTCGAAATATTTACTTCTGCGTTCACAGATTGATTTTCTTATTCTAATTTCAGAAGATCCCGTTAAGGGTGAAAGCAGCGATTCTTTGCTTAAACTTTAATCTGTTATTTTTATATATATATATACAATTATATATTCATGTACAGATATATTTGCATACACAATAACAAAATATAAATAAACGTATTTATTTCACGAGGCTCAATAAGGATAAATATATATCAAATATATAAGAACCCTAGACCAAATCCCGAGCAACGCCGGACCATTCTGCTGGTATATAATAAAATAAAACAAGGACGAGTGGTTACTCCTTCATTACGTTTATTGGCTGGTGACGCGTGTTTCGCCACCGATCAGTTCAAGGTTCGATCTGTATCGATCTAGCCCGACTCTGTAATCCACGGCTCGTCAGACACCTTTTAGTGATAACTCCCTCTATATATATATATTAGTGATAACTCCCTCTCTCTCTCTCTCTCTATATATATATATATATATATATATATATATTCTCCATTATGGTGTGCGACTTATAGCCCTATTAGAATTCAATGTAGAGTAGATATATGTAATTATCCTATCAAACGAAGCAAAGCGAAATTTGATTTTGTGGAAAAGTAGTATCTTATTACAGATTTTTAATAAACAACCCGTATATTATTCAATATACAATACATACATATATGAGTATACCGCTATGCTGAAGCACCAATACAATTTCTTTTAAAGCCTGGCCGGCTATCGCTCCGTATGAAAATGAGTTTCATCAGCTCATGAAAATAAGTAAAAATCTATAAGATTCTAGCTTATTTTAACCTCAGTCTAAGTGGGGAGATATGTAGTCTTGATAAACGCAAAAGAGCGAGAAACAACGTATTGATTACTTCGGCATGCTTTTGGTGAGGGCTGGTGTGTGACGTTCGTTACAACCTTAAAATATTTATAGCGAAAGGCCCTCAAATGTTTTTCATAAACAATCCGTATATTCTTCAATATACAATACGTACATATATGAGTATACCGCTACGTTGGAGCCCCAATACATATATATATATATATATATATATATATATATATATGTGAATATAGACATAGAATATTCGAACATATTCTGTATGTTTATAATAAACATTTTGAAGACCTAATCGCTATAGAATAGAATACGTCACGTATTACAATTAGATTCTCGACAAAAGCAAGGGAAGTAATCTACGCGTTTCATTCTTATTAGAAATCTTCAGGACTACATATCCAGTGCTTTTATCGAGAATGACACAGCTAGAGACTTATAGAATACTTAGCTGTGTACAGGAACTGGTTTGAAAGAGCGGTTGCCGGTCCGGCAGAAATTAGAAATTGGAATAAATGCTCTGAAATAGCGATATATATGTGAATATAGACATAGAATATTCGAACATATTCTGTATGTTTATAATAAACATTTTGAAGACCTAATCGCTATAGAATAGAATACGTCACGTATTACAATTAGATTCTCGACAAAAGCAAGCGATTAGGTCTTCAAAATGTTTATTATAAACATACAGAATATGTTCGAATATTCTATGTCTATATTCACATATATATCGCTATTTCAGAGCATTTATTCCAATTTCTAATTTCTGCCGGACCGGCAACCGCTCTTTCAAACCAGTTCCTGTACACAGCTAAGTATTCTATAAGTCTCTAGCTGTGTCATTCTCGATAAAAGCACTGGATATGTAGTCCTGAAGATTTCTAATAAGAATGAAACGCGTAGATTACTTCCCTTGCTTTTGTCGAGAATCTAATTGTAATACGTGACGTATTCTATTCTATAGCGATTAGGTCTTCAAAATGTTTATTATAAACATACAGAATATGTTCGAATATTCTATGTCTATATTCACATATATATCGCTATTTCAGAGCATTTATTCCAATTTCTAATTTCTGCCGGACCGGCAACCGCTCTTTCAAACCAGTTCCTGTACACAGCTAAGTATTCTATAAGTCTCTAGCTGTGTCATTCTCGATAAAAGCACTGGATATGTAGTCCTGAAGATTTCTAATAAGAATGAAACGCGTAGATTACTTCCCTTGCTTTTGTCGAGAATCTAATTGTAATACGTGACGTATTCTATTCTATAGCGATTAGGTCTTCAAAATGTTTATTATAAACATACAGAATATGTTCGAATATTCTATGTCTATATTCACATATATATCGCTATTTCAGAGCATTTATTCCAATATATATATATATATATATATATATATATATATATATATATATATATATATATATATATATATATATATATATGCATGTATATATACATATATGTTTATATATATATATATATAGTAATAATAATAAAATTGAAGACTAAAATCCAAAGAGGGCTCGATAAGGAAAATATATATATATATATATATATATATATATATATATATATATATATACAAGGAGGATCGGAATTAGAGTATTCCGCAGTTCACAGTAATAATAATATTTGCTCAAAGAAGAACAGACAATTTTCAACTGAGCTCAAATACAAATATATTACACAGAGAGAAGTGTGTTACACAGTGAGATGTGTGTAAAGAATTATTACATGTGGGTTTAACCGTTACTGTATGGAAAACAACACCTAATTCATGAGAGCCGTTATTTGATGCAAATAACACGTGTTTTCGCCCTGCTCTGGGCAGCGTGTATATTTGTGTTCTCTCTTTCCATTAGGCTAGATGTGTGGCGGGCAATTCCATGCTTGCTGACTGAGGAACCTGTGGTTTTGTACGCTACACATTTCAGTGGCGAAACGAAATAGATTCGTATCAGCAAGCTTATAGTTATAAGGTTAGTAATTTAAAACTCTACTTCGGAGATTTGATTCTGACTTAGGGTTCTTTCTATTTAATTGCTAACCTGTAGGTGTTGTTTTCCATACAGTAACGGTTAAACCCACATGTAATAATTCTTTACACACATCTCACTGTGCAACACACTTCTCTCTGTGTAATATATTTATATATATATATATAGGAAGAGAGTCAGGACTCCGACGATTGAGCTCCGGCCGTTCGACAGCTAGATCCGAACCGGATCTAGCTGTCGAAACGGGTGGAGCTCAGCCGTCGGGGTCCTGACATTCTTCCTATTACCCACTCTACTACCCTAAGTATTGAGTAGTCTACTGCGTTATTGTCCACTTGGTATCTTACCACACCCTCTTTGTATATATATATATATATGGAGAGAGAGGGAGAGAGAGAGAGTGAAAAGATTTAAATATCCACACAAATCACATCATATGAGAAAATATTTTTTAAATCGAAAATGTACGTATATTAAATCGAGGGTTTCAACATATAGGACTCAAATGGGACATTACGTCCTGGGTGTGAAGCACAGCGGGCCAAATGTAATATGAGGGAGGGTTGTGTTATTTCCACTAGTTATAATGCTAATCTGTTATACAGATGATAGGCTGCTATTTATTTATTTATTTATTTCACAGTGAATTAGTCAAAAATGTCGGGGGAGATTTTACGTTTTACATTTTCATTAATTCTGTTTTTACTTTTAGTAAATAATTTTTATTTCGTTTTCACTTGTGGTAAATTTCATTTTCACTTTTGATGTATTACGTTTTTTCCCATTTTATGGGTAAATCGCAATAACTTATACTATATATATATTATTAAAACAGGTAAAAATTTACCAAGTTTTAGGAAAATATTACTCAGGAACATTATTCTGTCACGGGCCATAGAAAAGTAATTTGCAGGCCATATGCAGCCTACGGATGCATCTTTGAGACCCCTGCATTAAATATTTTTACATACAGCTAATATTTTCACATATAGTAAATACACGCTCATACGTTAAATGTATTTGCACTCACTAAATATATTCAAAGACACTAAATATTTTTAAATGCACTAAATGTAAATATTTTTAAATATAAACATCCAAAGAACAGAAATAGTGTAAGATATAAAAAGAAAAAGACATTTCTAGTTCTTCACACATCCACGAGTGTAAAATCATGGACACATCAGTGTTGTATCATGAAGTCATTGGGTGTTTCGGAGTGTACGATATACACTCTCATAGAGTTGACCCAACTGAGATTGATCAAACTTCAGTCTGTGTCCAATTGGCATACATACTAGTGACCTCACCCATCATTTCTATTCAGCCATAACCATCTAGATATGATCTTTACTGCTTAAATGCGGATGGAATTTTCAACCGACTTTCCATGTTCTTTTATCACCCAGTCTCGTAATCTACAGTTCTTGAGTCTTCTATTCTGTCGTTCAACCTCCTTAACAAGCATGATATTTCTACCTCTAGCATACCTTTTTCATTATCCTTAAAAATGTTTACATAATCTATATATATAAAACTGTGGTTGTCTGTCTGTCTATCGGTTTTTGGCACACATCTCCTCTTAGAATCTCTCACGGAATTGCACCGAAATTGCTATACTTGTACATTCAGCCCTAGCGAAGACATCGGGAAAAAAAAAATTTCAAATTGACCCACCCTATGTGACGAAATCGAATATAATGTATCGATTTTTGAGCGTAAGTGATCAGTTATTTCCCTTTGTTCTGTTTACATTGAGCGTCTGCGTGCAAAAATTTAAAAAATTACGCTGGCTTTCTCAGCGTTTAAAATGACATTAACACAATAATTTTTACTTGAAAACAAGTCTATTTAAAGACTACGTAAAATAAGCAAATATTTCGTAAAAAAAAGCAAAAATTATATAAGTTTATTTAAAATATATGTATCTGTAAATTTCGTTAGGCGTGCAGTCAGTTTTATATATATAGATGATAAACAATAATATCCTCTATGAGGTCACTAAACCTGCTAGAAACAGCAGCTAACTCTCCCTCATATCACACCACTCCCTACTGTCTTAAATTTAGAAAACACATATCCTCTATGAGGTTACTAAACCTGCTAGAAACAGCAGCTAACTCTCCCTCATATCACACCACTCCCTACTGTCTTAAATTTAGAAAACACATATCCTCTATGAGGTTACTAAACCTGCTAGAAACAGCAGCTAACTCTCCCCCATATCATACCCCTCCCTACTGTCTTAAATTTAGAAAACATATCTTCTATGAGGTCACTAAACCTGCTAGAAACAGCAGCTAACTCTCCCTCATATCACACCCCTCCCTACTGTCTTAAATTTAGAAAACATATCCTCTATGAGGTCACTAAACCTGCTAGAAACAGCAGCTAACTCTCCCCCATATCACACCCCTCTCTACTGTCTTAAATTTAGAAAACATATCTTCTATGAGGTCACTAAACCTGCTAGAAACAGCAGCTAACTCTCCCTCATATCACACCACTCCCTACTGTCTTAAATTTAGAAAACACATATCCTCTATGAGGTCACTAAACCTGCTAGAAACAGCAGCTAACTCTCCCTCATATCACACCACTCCCTACTGTCTTAAATTTAGAAAACACATATCCTCTATGAGGTCACTAAACCTGCTAGAAACAACAGCTAACTCTCCCTCATATCACAACACTCCCTACTGTCTTAAATTTAGAAAACACACAGACAACCATGCAGAACAACTCCATCGCAGCTCTGTTGTTCGGCTGGCATCGTCTACTCGCGTGTTGCGCAAGTACTGTGAAACAATAAATTTCAACACTTTTTTGCACAGAGATAATATCCATAGGCGAAACTACAATTGTCACTGCTGGCGCAGCTCATGCTTCTAGGTCTGCAATTCATTCACCCAGTGCCTGGCAGACAAAAAAGTGCTGCAACCTAACTTTGGTAACTTAATGACCCCGAGCAACGCCGGGCTTTAATGCTAGTTTTACATAAATCTATGAAACATTATAGAGCAAAATAATATAATGCATACTAAAGATCAATATGACATTTTACATGATTTATTTATAAGTTATATATACATACATAATATATATATATATATATATATGTGTGTGTGTGTGTGTGTGTGTGTGTGTGTGTGTGTGTGTGTGTGTGTGTGTGTGTGTGTGTGTGTGTGTGTGTGTGCGTGCGTGTAACATTTTACCAAACTACGTTGTTCCAACCTTTTCCCTTTCTTTCCGAACTCTCCATTTTCTGAAGAAGGACGTATGTCAGTCACGTTGAAATCCTCATTTACTTCTTCCCTAACAAATAAGACTTTGTGATTTTGCACCTGTGTGTGTGTGTGTGTGTGTGTGTGTGTGTGTGTGTGTGTGTGTGTGTGTGTGTGTGTGTGTGTGTGTGTGTGTGTGTGTGTGTGTGTGTGTGTGTGTGTGTGTGTGTGTGTGTGTGTGTGTGTGTGTGTGTGTGTGTGTGTGTGTGTGTGTGTGTGTGTGTGTGTGCGTGCGTGTGTGCGTGTGTGTGCGTGTGTGTGTAGACCCGCAACACATGGTGGAGCCGTAGGGGTGCAGTAGTGACATGCGGCGTTTCTTCGGCGCTTTAAACCTGGTGAACCCACCCTCTATCCATGTCTGGACTAAGTCGAATTCTTCCAGAGAAAACTTTTCTTTATCGACCTCAAAAGGATGAAAGGCAAAGTTGACATCGATGGGTTTTGAACTCGGAGAGCGCAGACAGTTGGAACGAAAGTAGACGGCTCATGAAACAAATGGTACTACACCCAACAAGAGGAGAGAATGTCCTGGATTTCTGCTTCACAGATAACACAGTGCTGATTCACAACGTAAAGGGGATACTGACAATTTTCTTGGATCATAACATAGTGTCACTAACAACATATAGTCTGAAGAAGGCCATAGATATGCAGCCAGCAGGACGCACCCGGTTTCTATTCAGCCTAAACTTTCCCAAAGCTAACTGGAAATAAATTCAGGAGGAGATCCTCTCAACGCAAGACCTCAACATACAGTTTGATCATTTTATGACAACAATAGAAGCCATATGTTTTAAGTTTACCCCGGAAAGAAAGGCTAACAACAAAAATATTATTCCCAAAGGCAGAAAAATTCTTATGGAACGGAGAAGGAAGATCTCAAACCGGATAAATATACAGCTACAGAATAAGAAGGAATCCCATTTGAAGCAGACACTGTTTTAAATTGAAACTGAAGTCAAACTTTACCATGAAAAGAAGAGGAAAGAAAGAGAAGCCATGGCTATAGAAAATATAAGAACAAACCATGAAGTTGTTTTAAATTCGCAAAAGAAACCGTCCCGGTACACTACAGGGCCATAAAAATGTCTCACTGATCGCAGGGCCTCAATGGATAAGTGGGGTACTGATTGCGCAATCTAAGTGTTTTCACACCACTAATGGGGTACAAGCAAATAAATAAGCTACATTAGTTCTTTGATACGACAGTGCTACACAGAGAAATGGCAACCATCAATCACATAGATATAAAAGAGGAAGATGTAATATCTACCATTAATGAAATTAGACCAATGCAACTGCTGGCCGGAGAGGATTACTAGCAATCATCCTAAATACATACAAACAAACGTTAGCGAAACCACTGTAGACTTTTTTCCGAAGTTCCCTTGCAAGTTGTAAACTATCCAGAAAGCTAAAAGAAAACATACGTACTAACCATAAGAGAGGAAGCAGAGCAGATGCTGGCCTTACATATCGGCAAAGTCATGGAACGAATCGCCTGGAGGAAACTGATCATGTTTCTAGAATAAAATGGCCTACTTACTGATACCCGGCAAGCTTTCGCGCATTCTTACAACATTGACATACCCTCCGCTGTTCAGACAGCCTCCTTCACAAGTTAGGCTGATGACACGGATGGAGCACAGACAATCAATCAAAAACCGGTTGATACTAATATTTTACAATAAGATTTGGATGCCATATACAAATGGATTGAGGACAACAACATGCAATTTAATGCCGGAAGATTTCAAGCTACTTTCTATCAGTCAGGAAGCACATGGCTGAAGTCGAAATCAATATGAGACCTGGTGTTGACATGAGTAATCATGTATCGTTTCATGCATACATCACCAAAATGGAAGCAATGTGCAGACGACTGGCTGGTTGGATTCTGAGGACTTTCCGGATAAGAGGCCGGGAAACCGTGCTGGTCCTCTGGAGACATTTGTTTTCAGCTGACTGGATTAGTGCTCTCAAATGTGATTGAAGTAATCCAATGAAGATAAACCAAGAGGGTTCCTTCAATGAAGGAGATTAGCTGCTTGTAGAGGCTAAAAGAACTAAGGTTCTACCCCCTGGAACGAAGACGGGAGAGATATACATATGGAAAATCCTAGGACTAGCACCAAACATTGACATTGAGAGATGGACCAGCCCTCGAACAGCATACCACTGTGAAGTGCTAAAGGTCCCATTCTTCACTTCTAGAGTAAGGACCAGAATCTGCAATCTCTCTCTCTCTCTCTCTCTCTCTCTCTCTCTCTCTCGCTCTCTCTCTCTCTCTCTCAGTCTCTCTCACACTCTCTCTCTATATATATATATATATATATATATATATACGTTAAATTTTAATATGTTACCTACGTAACTATGTTGATTTACACTCTTTACAAATTATCCCCTGTGATTGTTTGATGTGTTTATTTTATCTCTCTCTCTTTGACTCTGTCTGTCTCTCCCCCCCCTCTCTCTCTCTCTCTATATATATATATATATATATATATATATATATATATATATATATATATATATATACGATATTAAACAAATGGAAACTATATTTATAAAACCATATTTATTTCATTATACATATTTCGGGGATACCATATTAAAAATATGGCATGCCTTCTTCAGATAAAATACAATATATAAACAGTTTTATAAATAATTTTGACGTACCATAAATATTGAGCAACCGTTATGTAGGAAGCCGGTTTGGTAGTGAGATGTTTATAAATATTTAGTGTTAAGCACAGTTAAAGAAAGACGGAGAAATATACAAATTGAGAGATTTGGGAGGGAGGGAGTACTGTAATTATTTAGTTATAGTGTTAAGGACAGTTAGGGAGATGAAGAGAAAACAGAGAGAGACATATATATATCTACTCCAAAACTTGTCGAGTGCTTTATATCAGTTATAAAATATTTACTTGTTGTAACCCAACAATTTTAAATAAAACTTTTGCATATATATATATATATATATATATATATATATATATAGCATTAAATTGATTGTTTGATGTGTTTATATATATATATATATATATGTCAAATCGATTTTTAATTTAATGCTAACAAATGCTCGGATTTATCCCTTAGAATCTTTGAACTTATTCTACAGAGGGTATGGCGCATGTTTTTCAGACAAGACGTCCTTATTTTAATTTTGGTTATATATATATGTGTATCAATGTATGTACATATACATATATATATGTGTGTGTGTGTGTGTGTGTGTGTGTGTGTGTGTGTGTGTGTGTGTGTGTGTGTGTGTGTGTGTGTGTGTGTGTAAAAACTGAACAGAAATAACAAAGCAAATGGCACAGTACAATGAAGAAATATATTAGTTTAACGCTTGATATAGTAGGAAAAGAGTCTTTACATTTCGAAGACTAGTTCTTTGTCAGAGGATAGAATGAGAAATAACTGTTTCTACTTTAGGCACAAGGCCAGCAATTACCCAGTGCATTACTGGTACTTTATTTTATCGACCCCGTAAGGATGAAAGGCAAAGTCAACCTCGGCGGGATTTGAACTCAGACCGTAAAGGGACGTAACTATGCTGGAAAGCATGGCGTCCGACTCTCTACCGATACTGCCAATCCACCGCCGATAGAATGAGAAATAACATGAAATAGAAAGATAAAGAGTGAGATGAGGAAGGAACGGAGACATTTTTTTAAAGAAAAACACGTGTATTCAGTCGGTCATTATATATATATAACTATATCTATATCTATCTATCTATCTATCTATCTATCTATCTATCTATACGGTGGCTATGGTGAAAGAAGTTATATGGTGGACGAGGTTGAGAGGACTGAGGACAGATGCCTTTCTCTCCGGACAACAATAGATTCCCTTCTTTAAGTATCACTTTAGAAGGAGAATCAGGGTGGAGAGAGAGGCACTGCACCCCAGTAAATTTACTGAAAGGTGGGTGAATGAAGCGAAAATGGCCCGAGTGATTGGGCCTTCTCTGTTTATAAGCCTGTAGGTTGAGGAAGAGAGCAAAAGGAAGAAAGGAGCACTTGCACAACACGCTCCTCGAGTTGAGGGTTGTTCTATCGACGGGGTATTAAACAACCCATTTGTGGCGCCTCCCCCCTATTGGGGATTTCGATTGTTGAAATTGTTTGTTTTTATATTTTTTTACACGACTGTATGTAAAATCCCCGGCATGTCTTTGTATTGTCCCCTTTTCTTGTTGCGCCCTTGTGGCTAATAAAGAAATCTATCTATCTATATATATATATATATATATATATATATATATATATATATATATATATATACAATATATTAACAAATGGAAACTATATTTATAAAACCATATTTATTTCATTATACATATTTCAAGGACACCAAAGCAAATTATGGTACGCTTTCATCAGATAAAATATTGACATACCCTTAAAGAATGCGACCATGTCGGTTGGAAGCTCCGGATAGTGGGATAATATAACTTCTACATATATATATATATGTATATAATAAGAAGTTGACAGACCCAGCACAGTTATTAATGCTAGGACCGGTTGCATCTCAGCGTACTCAATGGGTAATGTAAAATACACTCCCAGAATATACACAGTTATTCGCTTCAATACAACACACGTAAACGGGTACTTAATGCAGCAGGAGAGTACACTGCACCCTCTGTCTGTATATATTATGTAACAATGCATAATCGGCGCATGTGGCTTCATCAACGGGTATCGCCTAATCAATAACCAATCGATCGACAGAATTCGACTCCAGTCCATGCCGGCTATGACTGCTTGTGACGGCCGTCACAGTAAAGTGATTAGCAACTGGAATCTGATACAATGCTCTCCCCCGATCGGCCACTGATTTATAAATTTACGTGATGGCAGGAGATTAGAAAACAAATATTTCCGCTCCCGTCAAAAGTCCTCAGCCAACGTGTCTCAAACACAAATTAATAAGATAGTGAAAAATTGGTTTTTAGAAAAAGCTGTCTCATATCGTTGCACAGTAGAATGGTAGCATTCAGCTCCAGTCTCCAAGTCTCATGTCGAGAGGATCGCGATAGTAACAGTGGTAGTGCCTAAAACCTTTATCTGGACATTAAATGCCAACATCTATTAGACAGCGATATAGAGTAGCGTGCTGGTTAGCGACCAGCAACGTGCGTAAATCAGTCTATTTCACAACTTAAACTATTCAATAAGTGAGTGAGAGAGAAAATTAATAGCAGGAATTAGAGCGCATATCAAAACAAAACACAATAAAAACTGTGAAAAATTGTTTAACTTACTCACATTAATCTGCTAGCTGGGAGACAATAATAATAATAAGTTGACGGACCCAGCATAGTTATTAATGCTAGGAACGGTTGCATCTCAGCGTACTCAATAGATAATGTATGTATATATATATATATATATATATATATATATATATATATATATATATATATATATATAGGTATTGAAGTTTCCGTTGGAATTGAAAAAGTCATAGGAGTGAAGAGTGCTCTATGTGAGTACCAGAGCAAAATTTAATGTATAATAAACAATACAATATAATTACCTCATTACCAAAGGTTTCCCGAATAAGACGAATACGAAAGAAACGTCCTCATTCGTTCGTCGGACAAGGCAATATAAAACATAGTGAAATATTTGGAAAGTCTCCTCAAGAAATGCAAAAAATATATATATATATAAATAAAGGTAATGCAATAGACATATAAAATATATAAAAAATATAAGGAAATATAGTTAGGTGTGTGTATATGTATGTATATACACTCACAAATGTACATATGTATGTATGTACAAATGCGTGTGTATGGTGAAAATGTGTGCGTAAGTACATATATGAGGGCAAGTATATTTGTGTATATGTAACCACAGATACGGATATAATCTAGTTGACACGAATCCAGAAGCAGGTATTAGATGCACATATGAATATGAAAGCACGCGTATAAACACACACACACGCGCGATCACTTATATGCGGAAGATAAAGGGGGAAGGGAGTGTAATAGTTAAAAGAAAGTGTCATTCTCGATATATGTATAAAAATTAAACAATATGTGAGAAAGAAAAAAATTTTAAATGAAAGAGAAAGTAGTCAATTAACACTAGAGAAAAAAAAGAAAAGAAAAGAAGCTACACGCGTACATACACATATATCTATAAAAACATATATCTATAAGAAAATATATATATATACACGCAATACGTACAGACAAAAGCATATGCATGCGTACATACTTACACAGGATGCATGTATACATATACATACATATCGCCCCATGTATATCTAATCACACGTACATACGCGACTGTATATATATATATATATATATATATATATATATATATATATATATATATATATACGCACACATACACATCCATACATACAATACATATATACACACATACACACAAACATATTCACGTACATTGACCCGCTTACACGCACACACATAAAAATAAAAATGTAAAAAACATAGATATAAAAACACAGATATAAAAACACACATACATACACATATATATACACGCACGCACGCGCGCATACGGAGGCGTTCGTGTACATATACAGAACGTATACACACATAAAGACGCTCAGACACATAGATACAGGGTGTAAAGCAGCCTTATGAATAAGTCAGTACAAATATAAAAATATAAAATTGACTGCGAAATAACAGAAAATATCTGGAGTGGAAAACGCAAGTGACTTTCGTAATCAGGTAGTAAAGAAAATAGGGAAGTAAAAAGTGGAAAGTGAAGATATTAGGTAAGTGAATTGAAGGATAAAGGGGGGGGGGGGTTACTGGTGGATGTGAAGTAAAAATAAAAATAAAAATAAAATTAATAATAAGGTTAAAAATGAAAGTAAATCAGAAAGAGTAGTCTTTAAAGAGAATAATTTAAGTGAAGAATAAGAGCTTATGGAGGATAAGTATCTGAAAGTGAGTTAAGTTTATATGAGCTGGAAAGCAAGTATGATTTCATGTGTGGGCAACTGGTGAAAATTTCTGTCTTTGTATTTAGGCAGGTTTTTGGTGATTTAAGGTTTTGTAAAATCCAATATTTTTCATTTATGCAGAGTGTGCATTTTCTTGTTCCTCTTGCATATTCTTTAGATTGGTTCAAAATTGACCAATCCAATTTATATTGGATACCTTGGTCTTTCAAATCCCATATTCTGCTAGCCAGAGCTGTTGTGAATCTTTTTTCTGGATGTCGAAAGGATGCGACATGTGAGTAATAACGCGTTTTGAACTTGTCTTGTGTCATACCCACATATCGTTCACTGGTGGCTGGTTGGTTGTTGCTGATGGTTGTCACTTTAGCCGCATATACAATGGCTTTGGTGTTGCATTTACCTTGTAATGGGCATTCACTTTTGACTCTACAGGAGCAATTTTGATGTTCTCTAGGTGATTTTTTGTTGATGATATAAGATTTAATAGGGGGACCGCAGGAGTAGCTAATTTTGACACAGTTTCTATTAAAGATCTTATAGTATCTATGTGTTCTAGGGAAAATGTTTATCTAAGAGCTCTAGGAATTTTTTGCCTACATTAGTTTTAACTGCTAGAGAGTAGGGGGTGTGAACCAGATTATTTTTCTTTTCCTATTTTTATGTTTAAAAGAGTTAGTATAGTTGGGTATGTATTTAATCGGTTCGCTAAATCCGCTATTTAGGAGGGCTTTATTATAGTAGAGGGATGCCTTATTGAAAATAGCTTCTGAGGAAGAGAGGGTGGAGATCCTACGGCTAATATTAGGGAATAAGGTTTTTAAAAACTATAGGCGGATGGCAAGAGGCTTTATTTATATATTTTAAATTTTCATTAGGTTTATGGTATGGTTTATAAGAAGCAGTAGGTAAATCTAGGTTTATATCTAGGAAATTAACATTAGAAAGGTTAGTGTCAATAGTAATTTTAAGATTAAAACTAGCAAAGGTTTTTATTAAGTCTTTCCTTAATCTATCTAAGTTATGGCCTATGGTGGTATGGGAAAGTATTAGACCATCGTCGCGATAAAGTCCAAAAATATGGTTAGGGAATGTTTCTTTAAGTGTGTGTAGGAGGAATAGGCCGACTAAATCACAAACATCAGCACTATGAAAAGAGCCCATTGAGACATCGAATGGGCTCTCTGGGTTAGATATTTTTACCCAAGTGTCATTATCAGTAAAGAGTAGAGTGTTTCTAGCGTGCAAGATGACATTCTATATATATATATATATATATATATATATATATATATATATATATATACATAATATATTAAAAAGCGTCTGGGCCCAACGGCTGAGCTCTTGCCGTTACAACAGTTAGTTGCAGTCTGTAACTAGCTGTTGAAATGGCAAGAGCTCAGCCGTCGGGCCCTGACCCTTTCTAATATAGTGACACTCTACTATCCCAAGTATCAAGTACCCTGTTGAATATTGGTCTTGCTAGTTTACTTGTTTAGTCCTGATATCTATCTATATATATGTATAATAATAAGTTGACGGGACTAGCATGGGTTTCACTGCTAGTGCCGGTTGCATCTCAGCGTACTCAATAGGTAATGTTATGTAAAATCCCAGAGTAGACACATACTTATTCGCTTCAGTACATACACGTAGATGGGTACCTTCAATTTTTACTCGTACTCGAGTTTCGGCCACACTTAATGCAGCAATAGATTGCACAGCATCTACTGTCTGCATTTATTATGCAACAATGCATAATCGGCGCATGTGGCTTCATCAGCGGGTTTCGCCTAATCAATAATCAATCGATCGACAGAATTCGATTCCAGTCCGTGTCGGCTATGATAGTGAATTTGACGGTCAACACAGTAAAACATATATATATGTGTGTGTGTGTGTGTGTGTGTGTGTGTGTGTGTGTGTGTGTGTGTGTGTGTGTGTGTGTGTGTGTGTGTGTGTGTGTGTGCGTGCGTGTGTGTGCGTGTGTGCGCGTGTGTGTGTGCGCGCGTGTGTTTGTGTGTGTGCGCGTGTGTGTGTGTTTGTGTGTGTGTGCGCGCGTGGCGGAGTATGTGTATTTTGTAGTATTTGGCAAAGAATGGTGTAATGATTTCCTTATGTTATCATTTAGACAATATGTGACGATGGTTTATATTCTTTTGCGAAGAAGGCACATATCCTAGTGGCTGTGTGTTGGACGACGTCTGATCATATGTGTGTGTGTGTATATACCTATGTTTATAGATGCGTGTGGTTGCATGTATGTATGTGCGGCAACAGGTGTTTATGAAGGGCTGCCAGTTACTCGATGATTGATATATATGTGTGTATGTATGTGTGTATATATATATATATATATATATATATATATATCACGTATATGTGTGTGTATGTATGTCTATATATATATATGTAAACTTTTATATATATATATATATATATATATATATATATATATATATATATATATATATATATATATATGTAGGAGGTAAGTTTTATTGTAGTACAATAAAGCAATGCAGATATCGGATAAGAAGCACTCTACAGTTTGTGGGACTGGAGTATGCATAATATAAGATCAAAAGATGGTTAAAGGAGTTCAATATATTTTATTATGCGCATTTCAAAAACAAACATCATCAAACAATAATATTTGTGTTTTCATCAGATAAAACAGGAGAACATGATATGAAGGCTAAAAAAAAACACTTGTTGATAGTGCAGTTTTAAATCAACATATGAAAAGTGGTTTTAGATTGATGTGTGATATTGGGAAAAATATTTTATTTAGAGAGGGGGGGAGAGAAAAGGATGAAAAGGGAAGGAGATGAGAGGGAGAGATGGGTGATAGAGAGAAAGAGATAGTTTTTATAACAGAGAGGAGATATATTTTATATAGAGGGGTTGAAAACCGTTGGAAGATACTGTATAAATTAAAAATTTTGAAAATTAACGAAGGGAGGATATGTGCGAGGAAAAAATATATTATATTTAGGGAGGGGTGGGGGTGGAAAGGATGAAAAAAGGGGAGGAGATGAGAGTGAAGGTGGAAAGGGAGAGATGGGTGATAGAGAGAAAGAGATAGTTTTTATAACTGAGAAAAAGATATAATGTTTTAATATAGAGAGGTTGGGAACCGTTGGAAGATAATGTATAAATTAAAGGAATTTGAAAATTAACGAAGGGAAATTATGTATGGAGATAGAGAGAAAAAAATAACGAAGGGAGATTATGTATGGAGATAGAGAGAAAAAAATAATAATTGTGGGTGAATATTCAAAAGGAGAAATGTAGGAATCTTAAAATTAGCAAAGAGAAAATGTTTATGTATAGGATTTGAGAAAAATTTATATTGAATTCATATGTATTAATAATGAGTTCGTTGATGGGGAGAAAAAAATAATAATAATAAATTAAGGATGAAATTGAGATTAAAAAGATTTATGATAGAGAGAAAAAATAATAATGATTGCGGATGAATACTCAAAATGTCAAAAACAAATGTTATTGTTTTACGAAGAGATATAATGAGGGTGATGAGTAAACGGGTATTATAGAGTGTATAATGCCCTTTAAAGTAAGGTAGATGGGTATATTTTAAAGAATATATGAGTATATATTAAAAAAAATATATATAATAATAAATTAATTTATTATTATATATATTTATTATAAAAATAATAATGATTGCGGATGAATACTCAAAATTAATTTATATAATAATAAATTAATTTATATAATAATAAATTAATTTATTATTATATATATTTTTTTTAATATATACTCATATATTCTTTAAAATATACCCATCTACCTTACTTTAAAGGGCATTATACACTCTATAATACCCGTTTACTCATCACCCTCATTATATCTCTTCGTAAAACAATAACATTTGTTTTTGACATTTTGAGTATTCATCCGCAATCATTATTATTTTTTCTCTCTATCATAAATCTTTTTAATCTCAATTTCATCCTTAATTTATTATTATTATTTTTTTCTCCCCATCAACGAACTCATTATTAATACATATGAATTCAATATAAATTTTTCTCAAATCCTATACATAAACATTTTCTCTTTGCTAATTTTAAGATTCCTACATTTCTCCTTTTGAATATTCACCCACAATTATTATTTTTTTCTCTCTATCTCCATACATAATCTCCCTTCGTTATTTTTTTCTCTCTATCTCCATACATAATTTCCCTTCGTTAATTTTCAAATTCCTTTAATTTATACATTATCTTCCAACGGTTCCCAACCTCTCTATATTAAAACATTATATCTTTTTCTCAGTTATAAAAACTATCTCTTTCTCTCTATCACCCATCTCTCCCTTTCCACCTTCACTCTCATCTCCTCCCCTTTTTTCATCCTTTCCACCCCCACCCCTCCCTAAATATAATATATTTTTTCCTCGCACATATCCTCCCTTCGTTAATTTTCAAAATTTTTAATTTATACAGTATCTTCCAACGGTTTTCAACCCCTCTATATAAAATATATCTCCTCTCTGTTATAAAAACTATCTCTTTCTCTCTATCACCCATCTCTCCCTCTCATCTCCTTCCCTTTTCATCCTTTTCTCTCCCCCCCTCTCTAAATAAAATATTTTTCCCAATATCACACATCAATCTAAAACCACTTTTCATATGTTGATTTAAAACTGCACTATCAACAAGTGTTTTTTTTAGCCTTCATATCATGTTCTCCTGTTTTATCTGATGAAAACACAAATATTATTGTTTGATGATGTTTGTTTTTGAAATGCGCATAATAAAATATATTGAACTCCTTTAACCATCTTTTGATCTTATATTATATATATATATATATATATATATATATATATATATACACACACATATATATATATATATAGTGAGGGAGAGAGGGAGAGAGAGAGAAGGGGGGAAAGAGAGAGAGAGAGCGAGAGAGAGAGAGAGAGAGAGAGAGAGATAGAGAGAGAGAGAGAGAGAGAGAGAGAGAGAGAGAGAGAGAGCAGCTTTTTGTTTCGTTGTTGGTAATCTCAGGGTTTAGTATTTCAACGTGCTCTATGTTTTTTTCTTTTTGCGTGTGAGTGTATTTGTGTGTGGGTGCGTGGTGTATTTTCACTGTGTTTTGTGTCTAATGTTGCTGTTAATTTCTATTGGTTTACCTTTTTGTTTCTGTTGTGTATACTTCTGATCTAGGATTTCTTGAAACTTATTTTTAAACAGCCTCTGTTACTTCTTTTATTGAAGGTGTTTTTCTATCTCAGTTGAGAGGTTTTGTTTTAAAAAGTGCATTTTTCCGTATATCAAGCATATGAGTGCTTATAGTGGATTGGTGGAAGAACTTTCTTCTCACGGCGATGAAAGTGCATTACTGGTGCTTTATTTTATCGACCCTGTAATGATGAAAGGCAAAGTTAATCTCGGCGGTATTTGAACTCAGAACCTAAAGGGCCACGATTCTATTTTGCAAAGCATGGTGTCTGACGCTCTACCGATACTGCCAAAAAATAATAATTGTTTCTACTTTTGGCACAAGGCCAGTAATTATCCCAGTGTATGACTGGTACTTTATTTTATCGACCCCGTAAGGATGAAAGGCAAAGTTAACCTCGACAGGATTTGAACTCAGACCATAAAGGGCTGTAACTCTTTGCTGCAAAGCATGGCGTCCGACCCTCTACCGATATTGCCAATCCCAAATACAGGGATGAGTGTAACTCCAGAAAATATATTTCAATCGTTGAAAGATTATTTAACTGTTGGTTACATGATACAAGGAGAGAAATTAAGATAAAGAGAGAGAAAAATGTGTTGTAAAAATATAATCTGTTCGAAAATCTATTTCATTGGGACAATAAGTAAAGATATATAATAAATCAAAGCTGGCAACATAGAAAGACTGCCTCTCCCTTTCTTCTGTGGCCCAAGAGTCCTTGCTTTTTCCCTCCTTTTCCTCTCATTTATAGTCCTTTCCTCTACTTTCCCATACAACCAGATCTGCCCTTCTGTACCCCCTTCTCCCCTTTCTCTTTACTTAATGTTGCTTTTATCTTTCTTTTTCATATTTAAGTAATCATCAATGGTTTTTAAGCAAATTCCTGAATAAAATAAAGTACCGTTATGAAGCTAAAATATGACTGCTCTCATGAATGTGTCTACAATACGGAGTAAATTATTCAAGAGACAAACGAATGCTTACAAGGTGCAAAGCCGAAGTATTTCGTCGTTCATCTCCTGTACTGCAAAAATAAACTATAGAACGTTCGTTGCTAATATGGATTGAAGACTTATAATAAGAAACATAAATTGTTGTGGTTTCATCAGAGATTATCTACATCTCCATACAACCACAAGAAAACACGTAAATGAAGGTTTTATAACAACTGCTAAATATAGTAGTCACACTGATATGGACGTATAAATGTTATAAGTGATCGACTTGATACATAAAGAAAACACTTTATAAAGTTGTAGTGATCGGTGAAAGTGTAACATGTTGGAGTTGAACCTTGGGTAATGAGCGAAAGAAATACGATCGCGAATACAAGCGGCCGAAATGGGGTTCCGCTGAAGAGTCTTTGGAGTAACGTTACTCGATAGAGTGCGTAGCTCGAAGATCAGAGAGTCACATCAAGGAAGAGCAGCTACTTCTCCGAATTGAGAGATCACAGTTCCGATACTATTGGCATGTGGTTAGAATGTCTCAAGAAAGAATCGATAGACAGATTTTCGGACCATACCAGCAGGTAGGAGACCCAGGGATAGACCCTGAGCAAGATGGTTGGATAACATCCATGAGCTTGGCTGGTCTCGCTTGGAAATCCAGTCGGCTCAGTTGGAGACGGTTGCTTCTGACAGGACCCGCTGGAAGGGGTGTTTGAGGACTCTGCCCCCACAACCCTCTCACCAATAAGTGGACAAAGAAGACGAAGGAAAAGAAGAAGAATTACAAAAAATCTCTCTGTCTCATTCACTTTTGATATTAGATCTTCCATTCACCATGTCCCGCAGTCTTGCTTCGTCTTACAAAACTTCTGTTGCGGGTCCTAATATAAGCGAATATTTATTGTGGTGGAAACTAGATTGTTTTGGAAGATACCGTATAAAATTTATTTAATCAAAAAAGGAAAAACCACAACAAATTATCAAATGATTGACTTAATTCTATTAGGAAGAAATTATTCAACTGATCGAAAATGTTAGTTTATGGATCACAAAATTCTTCTATTCTTATAGATTTCATCCATCAATATTTACTAGTTTATTACCGCCCTAATAAGTTAACTTGGCTGGCCAAATTGCTTCTTGGAGATTGGTTGAAGAAGTGTTTCTGTTCTGAAGAAGAAAAATATCTGTGGTCTCAGAATCAAGCTTTTATAGAGTTGTTTAGACAATACCATGAGTCACCCAAGAGCACTAAGTAACTTATGTGAGAATGTGTGAATGTTTGAGTGCGTATTTGATTTGTCAATGTTTTGGGATTTATTCCTTTTTTTTTTTAGTGTGTATGGTTTTGTGAGCATACGTTCGTGTGCATATATATATGTATATGTTTACTACGAGATGCAGTGACACGTGCTCTGAATACACACACACACACACACACACACACACACACACACACACATATATATATATGTGTATATATATATATATATACACCTATATATATATGTGTGTGTGCGTGTGTATGTGCGTGTGTATGTGTGTGTGTGTGTGTATTCAGAGCACGTGTCACTGCATCTCGTAGTAAACATATATTCATATATATGCAGACGAACGTGTGTGTGTATATATATATATATATATATATATAAGAGTCAGGGTCCGACAGCTGAGCTCTTTTCGTCTCGACAGCTAGTTCCAGCCCATTATCCCAAGTATCGAGTACTCTTTTGAATAATGGTCTAATTTAATACTGGTTTAATCCTTATCTACATATATCTCACATACACTCAATAAGTCTCCTTTGTTAGTTATATTGCTACAATAAGAAGTTTGTTTTCCAATCACAAGGACCTTGGTTCTAACGCAACATTTGTCCTTGTAATTCGTTATTTCTCCAAATTTACTCTTACATTTAATACTGTACGTCGTTTGCTCATGCACGCTAAATATTTATGTAATTATATCCTCTAAATAAATTATATCATATCATCTAAATAAATTATTGAAACATTTTTAGATTTAATCAATTCCACCTGTCAGTATTCAACACAAACTATAAGGTTTCTCTTATGCAAACCATAAGTTTATCAAAATGCAAATTCCCAGTTTTTATGATTGTTCATATATCTTGTAATCCTGGTTGGTATATAGGGCATCCCTCTTCTTCTTCTTCGCCCACTTATTCCTGAGAGGGTCGTGGGGGCAGTGTCCTCAAACACCCCTTCCAGCAAGTCCTGTCAGAAGTAACCGTCTCCAACTGATCCAAGTGGATCCCCAAGGAAGACCAGCCAAGTTCCTGGATGTTATCCATCCATCTTGTTCGGGGTCTACACATGGGTCTCCTACCTGCCGGTTGGTTTTGCTCGTAAAATCTTCCCATGGATTCTCTACTGAAAGTAGTATCGGAGCTGTGATCTCTCAATTCGGAGAAGTAGCAGCTCTACCTGGGGTGACTCTCTGATCTCCGAACTATGCACTCTATCGAGTAAAGTTACTCCAAAGACCCTTCGGAGGAACCCCATTTCAACTGGTTGTATTCGCGATCGTATTCTTTCGGTCATTACCCAAGATTAATGACCATAGGTAAAGGTTGGCACGAATACCGAATTGAAGATACCGAGCTTGGCTTTTACACCTACCTCCTTTCTTCTGATTACTGAATAGTGAAGCTGGCACATTACTGAAGCAGCTCCTGAAATTCTTGCACTTAATTCAGCCTCCTGCCTTTCATAACTTGTGGCATTCTGGACTCTAAAAATTATGTACGTTCAACGTTATTGCTACTGACGGCACTGGTTCGCTAGTTCATAATATTTATTATTCATTATTCTGCTTGTTATGGTGTTGGCGTGTTCATGTGTTTCGCTTTTAACAACAATACTAACCTTGGAAAATAAAATCGGAATCTTTAACATAATGAAACAATGTTATGAAAGCTATAATTTTATACATGAAAATAGAAAGAACCTTGTGTAGTACCCTGGAAGACACCGCGTGTAACACTCCCTCCCTAATCGACCCCAGTTGGCAACATTTAGTGAAAGAATGAAGACGATATACAGCTGTAGTAAAGTAAAAAAAAAAAGAAAAAAAGAACATTGATTTTCCACAGGTCTCGATAGGAATTATAACATCAGTGATGGTCTAATGTCTCACTTGTAATATCTTTCGTATATTCTGATATACAAAGACACGAAATAACGCTCTCTATCAACTCTGACAACCAAGGACAACCGACCGAAATTTTGCAGGGTTGACACAAAACAGATTTCGTATCCCGCAAGTAAGTGCAGGGAGAGGGCTCTTATCAAAATTTCAGTGGAGGTTGGGGTACGTCATATATTCACAGGACCATTCTGAACCCTCACACTCTTAATGGAGTCTACTACCGATCCACCGGTTTTCCTCGTAGTTACATCATCCAATTCGTCCTTCCTTTTCTAAGACAGTAGAGTGTGACTTGAGGAAAAACTGGCTGGTATTTCTAGCATGTCAAACGAGCGTGTAGACTGAGGAAGAGTAGTCGACTAAAATTACCCAAGTATGTCACAAGTAACTATTCTATCGGCCAAGGATGTAAGGGAGAGGTAGCTAAACACCACAAGGCCTAATCTAAACAGTTGCAAGTCAATACAACCTTCATGCTGCCTAATGAAAATAATTGTTTCTACTTTTGGCACAAGGCCAGCAATTACCCAGTGTATTACTGGTACTTTATTTTATCAACCCCATAAGGATGAAAGGCAAAGTTAACCTCGGCGGGATTTGAACTCAGAATGGCAAGGGCCGTAACTCTATACGTCAAAGCATGGCGTCCGACCCTCTACCGATACTAATGAAAATAATGATATCTTTCTTTAGCCACAGGCATTACACAAATACAAAACATTAAAATATATAGTGAGGAATAAATGGAAACTATCTTTATAAAACCATATTTATTTTATTATATATATTTCAAGGGTACCAAAATTTTTAGTACGCTCTCATCAGATAAAATACAAAAGTTGTTTTACAGATATTGACATATTCAAAACTAGAACTTAGCGTTTTGAATAGAGAAGAAGAACTTCGAATTATAGGATGAATATGCTAATGAGGATAACGTTAAAATTGAAAAAGATCGTTATGTTTAGACGCTAGGTAAATTAAAATAATTATTAGGATTATTTTTTAAAGGGAGAGGAAATAGAGGTTATGGTGGAAGAAATTTAAGGAAAGAATATAAGAAAAAAATATATTAGAGTTAATAATAGACTATTAATATTAATGTATGTATATAATTGTATGGAGCATATTTGTGAGGGTGTAGAGAAAGTGAAATAATTATATTTATTTTTATTTATTTTATTATTTAACACGCAGTGGTACCCGGCGTTGCACGGGATAAGGTATTTTTGGAACGTGGGCAGCCAACAGACCTAATCGTGGAAAAACTGTATGCCTGGACAATATGTAAAGAAAATAAACCGAATACTCTGATGGCTGGATAGTCTTTAAGATTTTCCTCGATGAAGCAGGAAAAGATGCAGGTTTTCACCTAATGCGGGTCCTAGGGGATCAAGAAAATGAATTCATTTTATGTGCCTTGAAATTTCGGGAAAAATCGGCTAGACGTAACGCCTAAAAAAAGCCTTAAAAAGCTGAAAAAATGAAGTTTTTTACCTAATGCGGGCCCTAGGCCATAAAAAAGTTGGATTTTCTTTGCTTATGGTATGAAGAAGAGACTGACTAATACATAGTTACAATTTCAAGGAAATCGGTCTGACGTAACGCCTCAAAATACCCCTAAAAACCTGAAAAAAAGTAGTTTTTCACCTAATGGGGGCCAAAGAGTTGAATTTTTCATGTGCATAACACTCCCTGAAACATAACGCGGGCCGCCAACAGACCTAATCGTGGAAAAACTGCATGCCTGGACAATATGTAAAGAAAATAAACCGAATGCTCTGATGCAATTAGTATTAGGTATGCTTCTCCTTCCACGTGGAGAAAATTGGCTTGGTGCTTTTGTACTTTAATAAAGTGGCATGAGTCAGCAGGACAGATGACACCACTTATGTCAGAGGGAAGTCTGCAATGCTTGAGCAAGGCATGAGTGCAATCGGACAGCATGTGGAGCCTTCTCGAAGGAGTCCACCGCACCTTATTAAGTAAACGCAACTGGACAAACATTTACCAAACTGTGGGTATAATTTAACAAATTTAAAGAGGAATAGTGCAATAAAATGGGCTCCGAGGCGTGTGCGTGTTCACTGGCAGCCCTAAACGAAAGGGCCGCCATCAGTTATTTCAAGGGCCCTTAAAAGGGCCTTGTAAGCCGTTCACCGACACCCCAGTAAGGAGGGGTAACCATCAACAATTTCATGTGGTGGCCCTAAAAAGGGCCATGTGAGCGTTCACTTGTAGCCCTTAATAGTGACTTTGACTGCGTTCTCTGACATTTGGAGGATGTTACGGTTGCTTCCACTGATAGCCTTTAGAATGAATCAGAATGCGTTCGCGGCCCGTTTAACAGCCATACATTGACGCGCCGAGTGCGATGCAGACAGCCAGACATACAGACAGATATTATAAGGGCGTGTTCTGGACGAAGAGGGAATTGTGGGAAGTGGCGTAATGTAGGCAGCCAGATATACAGACAGATATTATAAGGGCGCGACGTTATATCTATGTATCTATCTAAAAAGAGAAAGACTAAGAATTATGGAGAGAGATCGCTAAATCGCCTAATGCGGTCCCTAGGGCATTGAAAATTTGAAATTTATTTTTGCTCAGAACACTCCCTGAAACATAAGTATTACATGTGTAAAGTTTGAAAACAGTCGGTTGGGTGCTTCTTGAGTTTTGGGGATTCAAACTCACACACACAGACAGACATCCTCAGTTTTATATATAGAGATTATACATTTTGGGAGTATCTATAATATAATGTGAGAATTATAAATGTGTTAAGGTGAGAGAATATTAATTTAAAATGTGAGATATATATTGTATTCATATATACGATTGGGTCTATTCTATTGGTGTGTTTTAATATTATAAAGATAGTATTTATAAGTATATTTTATGTATATTAGAGTTGTAAGTATATTTTATTATATTACGACAGGTTTGTAATATATATATAAATAATTTTGGTGAGTATATATGTTGTTTATTTACTAGATAGATAATTTATATATTTTTTTTTATATATATGAAGAGTTACGATAAATTTTTGTTTACATTTTCAATATATGGTTTAAGAAAATGGAAGTAGTTCTATTTTAGTATAGAAGATGTACACTATTTTGTATATTCAATAGTTGCATCAAGATAGGAATAAATTTACGAAATTTTAATAAATTATAATATTTATGTAAAGTTTAGCTGTTACTTAGAAAAAATGTGTAAGCGTGCTTCATTTCAAAGGAAAAGATGACTCTAATATTTCTTAGTTTAGAGAGTTAAGTTATATTTACCGTTTATTCTAGAATTTACTTCAAAATAATATTCTAATTATGATATGAGGGGAAATTATTTTATATATGATTTTATATTATCATATATTACATATTTGCTAAGATAAAAATGTTGTATGTATTTTGATAACATTAGTTATATTTATGCATAAATTTAATGATATTAAGTATTTATATGTATGGATTTACAATGCCTGTAGAGTCTATTAGGAAAAAATGTTCAACAGACATCCAAAGTATATTCGAAAATATCATCAAAAGCATCACAAAAAAATACATTCAAAAATATCATTTAAAAACATCACAAAAAAAAAAACAAAGCACGGCGAAGACATATAAAATGTAAACAGGTGAGATATAGAGGCTATAAATAATATTTTCTATAGATTATAGATACTTCCAAAAAATTCTTTCTTTTTGTTTATAGCGTTCTTTCCTCAATACACAAATGACAAATTCTTGAGAGAGCCATATTTCGGTATGCGTGCGCTTTCGAAATCGTTCTCCAAGAGATTGAATAGTCAATATTATTGTCTTTTAAGTACCAAATTAGATATGAACGTGATGTTGAGAATTTTTTTGTCCGAACTATTAAATGTGTGTTTATGATTATACCAGCGTTCCTTAAATTTTATAGAAGTGGCTCCTATATAGTTAAATAATTTATCTCTAGTTTTTACTGTGCATTTGTATACTAAGTTTTTATCTAGACAATTATTCTGTAAAGGGCAACTTAATTTGTTTCTACAGTTACATTTTCTAGAGTTGTTGTCTATAGGAACGGTTGGGTTATTATTAGTATTGTTATTAGTAATATTATTATTGCTATTATGGTTTATTTGGGTTGGGATTAATTTTAAGTTTCTATTATTAATTCTATTAATATTTTGTGCTAATGTTCATAGTATTAGAGTAAGATAGTTTGATAGTATGCCTGTTAAAAATAGAGTGGTATCTATGGGATATAGGAAAACACTTATCTAATGCTTTGAAACATAGGTTTGCTAAAGGTGTTTTCATTCCTAATGAGATTGGAGGAGAGTACAAAATTATATTTCTAGTTCTAGTTTTTTTGTTTGATTTATTATTTAGGTTAATTTGCTTATTATTAATATTATAGTAAATTTTAGGATGATTTTGCATGCTATTATTATCTATGTTTCATTTTATTCATCTAACCAGCTCTATGTAAAGCATCATTGTAATATTCTGCCTTATTATCAAATATATTTTTATTGACATATATTATATATATATATATATATTATATATATATATTATATATATATATATATATATATATATATATATATATATATATATATATATATATATATATATAGGAACAAGTAAGACCCCGACGGCTGAGCTCAAGCCGTTTCGACGGCTAATTCTGGGAATTAGCCGTCGAAACGGCTTGAGCTCAGCCGTCGGGGTCTTACTTGTTCCTATTACCCACTCTACTACCCTAAGTATTGAGTACTTTGGTGCGTTATGGTCCACCTGGTTCCTTACCACATTTCCTTCGTTATATATATATATATATATATATATATATATATATATATATATATATATATATATATATAATCAAGGTTTAGCAAATATAGAAAAAGTTTTAAAATAAATTTTAAAAAGTTTACTGTACTTACTATATTTACCCTTACCGCGCGGTTTCAAGTCTCAAAATAAATGGATAATCCTGTGGAACTCCATTGAGAAGAAGACTTTCGTCAGAGGGTTCTTCTCACTCGGAGAATATAAAATTCCCGAGTTCAAATCACGAACTGGCGTCATACAGAACTGTTCCCGGATGAGAGTGTATGTTAAGGAAACAATCTTGTCTAGTGCCGTGTGTAAAGATAGAAGGGAAGGGCGGAAAGGTCAATGTCCTGCCACTAGAAATAGCAGCAGTAAAAACGACCAAAATTTTATCTCGACCTTAGGAGTGATTAATAATAATTGTTTCTACTTTTTGGCACCAGGCTAGCAATTATCCCAGGTACTGGTACTTTATTTTATCGACCCCATAAGGATGAAAGGCAAAGTTAACCTCGGCGGGATTTGAACTCAGATCGTAAAGGGAGGTAACTCTATGCTTCGAAGCATGGCGCCCGACCCTCTACCGATACTGCCAATCCACCGCCCCGGCGAGATTAATAATAATAAAGTATGTTTTCCTACGTGCAAAAAATGCATATAGGGACACATGTATTATCCAACCGTATGATATATATATATATACATGTGTCCCTATATGCATTTTATATATATATACATACATACATACATACATACATACATACATACATACATACATACATACATACATACATACATACATACATACATACATACATACATACATACATGCACATATAAATATACATGGTGTCCAAAAAATGTATACACACTTTGTTTACCTCTACAGGCATTATTTATTAGAATGCTGTTGAAATGTGAAAAGCTTTGTATGGGGTCAATCCCACTCTCTGAACATCGAACGCATTTGCCCAAAAAGAAGAACTTGTCTACATCGTTGGATGCAAACGATGTCGCAGGTTTTATATCAGAGTGACCTTCTCCCAGAGCGTTGTATTAATGAAGACTAGGAGTCTCTCGCTCCACAATAAAAAAAAAAAAGAATTATTGGATGGCCGTTGACTCTCCCGAGTTCCTCCGCCCTTTGACGAGTTTTGTTTTTCATCCCGCAGGGTGTCCAAGCAACCTTGGTAAGTTTGCTAGTTTAGTCACCGACGATCCAACCATGCACAGATTGTAATGGATTACATATTACCAGTAACGCTGAAGAGCGACCTGACATAAATATATATATATAAATTTTTCAATCATATATATTTTTATTTGTTTGACCCGAATTACTTGATCGTGTTTTTTTGGCTGTGCGAATGATTGTTTAGGCTTCGTCTCAGTGTGTTGGTATTAAACGTTAGTTATAGCTCTGGTTCATCCGAACCATTGAGCACTTTGCCGCACATTTCGAAGATTGTTTTTCGTTATTTCGTGGGCCGAAGTTCCGATTCTCGATAATTTTATTTGTATATATACATATATATATAAAAACTATGACCGCCAATTGCTTTAACTTGAACGCAAACAAATCTACACCAAATCAGTATACTATACGTGAAGTCAATCAAACTCAATCTATAAACCTACACTAATGCCACTGCCCAGGCACATACCGCACAAAACAAAGTAAAAATCAATCACGTTCTTCAAAACCATATCCTAACCTACAGTAACCTCGCGGTACACTCCCTACATATATATATACGTATATATATATATATATATATATAGGAACGAGTAGGACCCCGACGGCTGAGCTCAAGCCGTTTCGACGGCTAATTCTGGACTCAAATAACTCATTGCTTATACACACACACACACACATGCGTCCAGAATTAGCCGTCAAAACGGCTTGAGCTCAGCCGTCGGGGTCCTACTCGTTCCTATTACCCACTCTACTACCCTAAGTATTGAGTACTTTCGTGCGTTATGGTCCACCTGGTTCCTTACCACATTTCCTTCGTTATATATATATATATATATATATATATATATATATATATATATATATATATATATATATATATATATAGTGGTAGAACACTGGAAGGTAATATCCGTAGTGGTAGAGCACTCAGTCCATGGGACGAGTTAGGTAGAAGTGGTTACACAATAGTTAGTTCACCATACCGAGAACAATTGTTTCACCTTAGCGGATCCTCAGCTCGTAATGGACATGGTTAGTTATATATATATATATATATATATATATATATATATATATATATATATATATATATATATATATATATATTCATTCAAAATATTAACAAAAATAGAACTTCATTGTGATCAAGTATATTTTATTATACATAATTCAGAGGTTGAAGTTAGCTCAGTACCTCTGAAATATGTATAATAAAATATACTTGATCACAATGAAGTTCTATTTTTGTTAATATTTTGAATGAATATTAATAACTCTGGAAAACCACCAGTTGAGTGCTTCCAATCTATTGTAAAACTAATACTTTGATATATTCATCGAACCTTGTTTAACCTTTAAATATATATATATATATTTAAAGGTTAAACAAGGTTCGATGAATATATCAAAGAATTAGTTTTACAATAGATTGGAAGCACTCAACAGATTGGTTTTCCGGAGTTATTAATATTCATTCAAAATATTAACATATATATATATATATATATATATATATATATATATATATATATATATATATATATATATATATATATATATATATATATATATATATATATATATATATATATATATATATATATATATATATATATATATATATATATACATTATATATGGCAGTATCGGTAGAGGGTCGGACGTCATGCTTTGACGCATAGAGTTACGGCCCTTTCCATTCTGAGTTCAAATCCCGCAGAGGTCAACTTTGCCTTTCATCCTTACGGGGTCGATAAAATAAAGTACCAGTAATGTACTGAGTAATTGCTGGCCTTGTGCCAAAAGTAGAAACAATTATATATATATACTGTGTGTGTGTATCATATTATATTATATTATATTCAGTAGTGGGGTGAAAGATTAAAGTGACAGAGTGGCCCCGAAATTACTGAAAGCCTATGTATGGGCCTGCATATGGGTTAATATGGCCCTGCCAGGTGGAAATGTCTAGGGAAATAAAGGAAGAAAGAAAGAAAGAAAGAAAGAAAGAAAGACAAGAATATACGGTTGTTGTTGTAAGAAACTCTAGGGAAAGCTGGACAACAGGTCTTCAGAGAAGAACCCCCCCCCCCATGCAAGTGTTTCGGCCCTCAACTTCTCTCTCTTTAAGGAGACTGTACAGCATCTAGGACATGATTCTTTGGTGCCCTTCTGCTGATGTCCTTTAACCTCTTCGATATAGGAGACTTGTTGTGTGTAGTAAAGTAAAAGACGCAGTAATTTCGTTCCAGCTGATCCACCCAACTCTCATCCCAACCTACTGTAAACACCATGTGTAACACCATCCCTAATCAACCCCGGGACTCCTTGGTAAACACTGTGGCTGTCATCTTTATTGATTGGCCCGCGCCCCAAGTGGCAATGTTTCGTGAAAGAAAGAAGACAAACTAGAAACGTATAATGAAGTAAATGAATAAACAGTGATTTATGTTTACCAAATGACTCACCACGGAGCCCTGGTAAACACCATGGCTGTCACCCTTCTTGCTCCACCTTGTGTAGTACCCTGAAAAACAGCACGTGTAACACTCCCACCTTAATCGACCCCGGTTGAAAACATTTAGGGAAAGAAAGAAGACGAT